>JAAEAF010002100.1:0-149896 GCA_011037195.1 Triatoma infestans
TTTATTTGAAACATTTCTCCGGGAAAATTCATTTAAGGCACTTGGGGGGGGGGGGGTGTGGTTAGGTTGTTCTCTAAAGTGTTATTTCAGTTTACTATACAATCATCTAAATAATATAATTAGAATTAAATGTGTTGTTGAAATTCCGAGCTTGAAAATAATCGGATGTCCGAAATTGCGTTTTTAACTGAAGTGTATTTTTCTGTTTTCTGGTATTTTCTCAAAAACGGCACCAACGATTTTCTTTAAACAAGCAATATGAACTACACATATAAAAAGCTACAACTTTTATTTGAAACATTTTTCCTGGTAAAGTCATTTAAAGGGGGGGTGCTTTTGGGGGAGGGATGGGGTTATGTTTTTCTCTAAAGTGCTATCATCGTTGATTATACAATTCTGCCATCTGACAAAATTAATTAGAAATAAATAGATGGCCAAAATCCCGAGTTTCATGAAAATTAGTAAACCGGAAGCGCGCTTTTACTGAACGGTTTTTCTTTTTTTCACGTTTCGACGAATTTCATTAAATTTGTTACACTAACTATAAAATTAGTCAATTATAATTTTGAAATTTGGAGTAAGAGAAAGTTGTGTGAGTGTTTCACACCAGGTTTTTTTTTTTTGTTTTTTTTTGTTTAGGGCAACTTGTGTATAAAATTTCCAAGTTTTAGAGAATTTGTCAAATATAAATTGTAATAACATACTGTAATAGGAGAGAGTCGCGTGAGTTATTCATTGCAGGATTATGGTTAATGATAAATACACCAACTGATCCTTTACATACAATTCATATTTTGCGAATTTATAATTAATAGAATTTACGATAAACTTTGTTAAATATTTTCTAATTTTCAACTTTATTCAATAAAAATTATACAAAACTTTTTTTTTTTTTAATTTTCCTTAATAAAAACTAATCGGCATGTCAGAAAGTTGATAAAATATATTTGTGGAATCTTGTCACGTGCACAAGTTTCGCCACCATTAAACAATGAAGACTTTTTAACTCCAAAAAATTACTGATTTTTTTTTAGCTACTCCAAAAAATTCTAATTGTATTAGAAAAATTTTGTTCAACTAATTACATTTACAGATTATATAATTGTCTATAAAAACTTTAAAGCTAATATTGGTTAATGATGGAGGATTAAAGTTACTTTTTTTAGAGTTTACGTATCCCCTCTACTACAGTAGAGGTTAACATCTGGAAGGGAAGGAATTATTCCAGAAGTGATAAAGAGGCTTTTAAGAGAAATTAGCCCTTAGAAAAAAAAAAATCAGTCGTCTAAATATATTTTTTGGCAATTTCTGTATAACGGAGCAATTGTTTCGATTAAATTTTGTGAAGAAAGTTTAACTTTCAATTTAAAGTGAAACAGTCCTTTGAAACACTGTTTTTTATGTAAGTTCAATTACATAAGTATTCATTTTTACATTAATCACTAAAACATATATTGAGGCTTCGTTGACTTAATTGTCGAAAGTTTATTCGGTGATTTGCTATTGTTCAAAGTTTATCTGGCTACTTCTTAAATCCTCAAATACTAGTAATCTATTATCAGAGACATTTTCCGTGGTAGACTGCTTCATTTTATGGTCATCGACCGGTTTCGGGCGTTCGCCCATCTCAAGGATGGCGTTTGTCAGACAGTGTGATAACACAGACTTGCACAGAGCAAATTCAGATTATACACTGACTGGTCTTTTTGATTGTATTTTAAAACTCGAAACTTTTTCCTAGCTCTTGGTGGTAGCTAGAGGCACCTTATATGAGGAGGCTGAACTGTTGAAGTTAAAGTTCATGCGTCTATACATTTCAATGGGCAAGATTGAATGTGTAATGCGTAGTTGAAGTGCGCTTAAAGGCTCAGTGGTGGCGCCTTCGTGAGACCTATTAATGGTCCTATTGATTTTTTTTTTCGATAGGGCTGCTTACAATTGCAACAGATAAATATGTGTTGTAGTGTAGGAGTATGGATTGGTGAAACTATCCAGTAATTCATTGGAGGAGGCATCATCTATAGTTCTGCCGCCTGAGTTTTAAAATACAATCTAAAAGACCAGTCAGTGTATAATCTGAATTTGCTCTGTGCAAGTCTGTGTTATCACACTGTCTGACAGATTATACACTGACTGGTATTTTAGATTGTATTGTAAAACTCAAACTTTTTCCTAGCTGTTGGTGGTAGCTAGAGACAACTTCTATGAGGAGGCTGAACTGTTAAAGTTAAAGCTCATGCGTCTATACATTACAATGGGCGAGATTGAAGGTGTAATGCGTAGTTGAAGTGCGCTTAAAGGCTCAATGGTGGCACCTTCGTGAGACTATTAATGGACCTATTGATTTTTTTTTCGATAGGGCTGCTTACAATTGAAACAGATAAATATGTGTTGTAGGGTAAGAGTATGGATTGGTGAAACTATCCAATAATTCGTTGGAGGAGGCATCATCTATAGTTCTGCCGCCTGTGTGAGACTCAGGATTAGTGGCTGAGATGAGCTGCTGATACTTATCTAGATGAGTGGAATTTAAGCAATGGAATTTGGATTAGAGGAATGGATCGATGGGAAAATTTTTCATCCTACAATAAATACTACTTACTTATTTATTTATTTGGGTTAATTTTTATATTGACTTTAAGAACTAAGGTTTAAGGTCCAATGAACTATTAGCATTCAGAGGATCTGGTTTGGGAAAAGGATTGCAGTGTTATATACCGTGAAAGGATGGTTAAAAGCAATAACCTTACATTATTCTCGTAGATTTTCAAAGTTGCTCAAGTCCGTTTTACCTAGGATTTTTTTTTTTTGGCTTGTTTCTTGAACCGTTGTAGTTGTTTGTACATCTTGGAATTCGCTCTCTCATTGCCTTTGTGGAAGCTTAATTTGATTCCTGAACCGTTACAAATGATAATCGAAGCAATTCTAGCTTTGATCAAACTGGAATTGATTTATAATGTTTGAAATTTCACCATTTATAACTAGGTTTTTGTTTTCTGTAATTCTGGCGGGTTTTGATTTCCTTTTCATTGGAATTTCGTTCATCAAATTTATGTTGGTTGACTGGAAACTACATTGAAAGTTTATTTTCCATTTTTGCTGAGTTAATTGTTGATATTTATTGATTATTTCTTATTCATTCTTTCCTATATTATTTCCAATAATTGGTGAACACATAATGAATATATTATTGTTTACTTAGTGAAATACTCAATAAGTTTACCTTTTTTTTGTAATGACTTTTCTGTTTACGTTTAAATGTTTTGAGAAAGGTTAAAAACAGCATTTAATACTTAAAAGAGCTTTTGTATACAATATTTTTAGTTGAATTGTTTTATTTATGTGGCAGTTAAATGGCTTATATCAAAGAAAAGTACCATAATTTACTATATTTTTTTTTATTGATTCTTGTTTAAAAAATGATTAGAAAATTGCTCCTAATTGGTTTGCAATTACCTTCTGTCTAAATATTGAACTGGCTCAATAAAATACATAGTATGGCAGATAATAGATCTATTTATGAATTTTTTTTCTCTTTATATATATATATATAACATTGTTTGGACTAACAAGAAATCGTTACGAAATTGTGATGGCTAATGATATATTATTTTATTTAGAATTATGTTATAGTAAAAATAAACTATATGACAGGTTTAATGATGCGTTCTTTTTAATTTCACATAGTGTTTTTTTCTTTAGAGAAAAATTTGGCTCCCGATTGATATTTGAAATTAAATTCTCGCTTGATATCATATTCAGATACATATAACAGGTAAAAATGAATAAATTCACGAACTGGCACTAATTCACAATTTATATATTTACGATTTTACCGAGTAAGCAGAGAAGAGTGTATAGAGGGTACAGTGCCCGATAGAAGAGTGGAATGATGATGGTTGGTTGGTAGCGTAATGAAAACAACTGTTACAAGACACTTGAAGAGTGATGTAACTAGTTTAGACTAATTAGAACTCTTGTCTGTTCCAACAGTAGTGAGTAAGTAGAGCCGCTAGAGCGATGAACCTTCCAAGGTTGATGTGATAACTCTGTACGCTTCCAAGTTGAATTTAGACTGACTCATACTTTTTATACGCTTATATTCATACGCTTTTTTAATGGTGGTTTGATGATTATGTCTGCCTCAATCATGTAAAGTTCGAGAGTGATCCTAAGCCTCTACGATGGTCAACTTGTTATTTTCACTTTCATACCGCTAGAGATAGGATGTAGGTGGGAGATAGCATGTAGTGTGTAGTTGAAATGCACTTGGTAATCGATGGTCTTGATCGTCTTGATGCGCGTGCTAATATACTGTTGAGTTCAGCTTTACTCTGGCAAAATTACTGGTTATTAGTTCCATTATATAGATCCACTTTAGCCAAAGAAAAACATTCAATTATTTTGTGGTAAATAAGCAACATACCTGAAAAAATGAAGAATTATAGGAGCTCCGAAATTATTTTGTTTAACCAAGATCAGAAACGGAGATATCGATCAATATCCGCTACCCGGAAATGCAACCCTAATGACTTTTATATTTATAAATATATATATAATTTTTATAAAAAAAAGGAACCCATAGTTCATTATATTTGATATTTATTTATGGAAAATGTAGTAAATATAAGGAGTTAATAAAATAAGTAAATACAGGTAACTACAGTTGTTGTGGTTGGATCCGCAGAGCTGGAAAGTATCAGAGATATTTTTCGTGATAGCCTGCTTCTTTTATGTGATCATCGACCGGTTTCGGGCGTTCGCCCATCATCAAAATGTTTTTTTGTCCGAGGAGTGTATAAACTGAATTATTTGCTCCATGCAAGTGTATGTTATCACACTGTTTTGACAGATACATCCTGATAATGGTCGAACGCCCGAAACCGGTACATGATCACAAAAAGAAGCAGGCTATCACGAAAAAATATCTCTGATAAGTAATTATAAATAAACATAAGTAACACACTGCCGCGCCTTTTTGGGCCAGATAATCTTCCAATTTTATGGTAAGGTCATATAATCTCATCCATTTTTTTTTTAAGGAATAAGTAATCCTAACCATTCCGAGCTTTAAGTTTAGCAAAATAAACATTTTTTTTAATGAAATCCATGAAGCCTATTTTGTATGATTGGGAGTCCTACCATATTGGTCACTAAAATAATAACAATACTAAAAGTAATATCCTATATAACTAACTAAAATACTTATTTTAACCAAAGGGGACACCGTTCTTAATCCTTAGAAGGAATCAGATTATTCCCAAACGTTGCAATACCACAAACAGTGGTTATTGGTTTATGTGCAGTCAAGTACTCGTATTTCAAGTATTGTTTAAAGAAAATACAAAATAATTATTGATGCGTGTTCCTGAGAATTGGTTATTTTTGCTGACTTTGCTTATGAAAGAAGTTAGCATTCATAGATTTATCTTCAAAAGTTTAATATAGGTTTAATTATTAATGCTTTATATTCGACGTAACAGTAATTGTATTTTTGGAAACTAGAGTTTTTCAAAACAAAACAAAAAATACAAATTTCAAAGCGATTGAATTGGTACAATTTTCATTTTTTTTTTTTTTAAATAAAAAAAATTTAAAATAACTTGAAAAAATTAAATTAAACCAATAAAATAATATTTTTTTTTATAACAGTTGAATAATGTCAACATTATTTAACTAAAATCAGTGAATAAACTTGTACTTTTAATCTCTAGTGATTAAAAAACTTTTTTTTACTCACTAGAGATTACAAGGTAATCACAGTTTTGCAAACTTCTAATTAAACAATTTTATGGTTTTGAATCAAGTTTCTAAAATAAGTTTAATAATAACTAGGTAAATTATATTTTTTTTTTATTGAATAAAATGTTTAGAAATATTATACAATATTGTTTATTGACAGTGTTGTTTGTTGTTGAGTGAACACTGTCCAGAGGGCAGTTGTATTAAATATAGTTAAAGTATGTCGTGTAAGTGTTTCACACCAGATTTAATTTTTTATTTTCTAAATTCTATAATTAATTATTAATATACTTTAATAAAACGAAAGATAATTAACAAACAACCCATTGCCTAATTTACTTTTAAAATATGTAAATAATTTTAATTATTTTAGATTAATATACCTGTGGTGATGTTATCCATGTTAAAGTGAATATTTGCTACGACAGTTATATATTCCAACCAAAAAGAAGGGCCAAGAGGCAAGACAGTGTATATGTGTATTATCGGTTTCCGTTAAACTAGATATTGAAGAGTTGAATATCACCTTACCGGATTTATTTTAAGATAAAAAAAATATCTGGAATAACTTCAATTCCATTAACATAATTAAATGGGAAATTTGGTTTAAAATCAGTATAGCTTCACAAAGCCATAAAATATTTCAAATATTTTAAATTTTATAGTACTTGTGAATTTTTGCCATTGTTAAATATTGGAAATTCTATAGCCATAATGTTTTTAATTTTCTTCCGACCTTTTTTTCTTAACTTTACCAAAAAAAAAAGTAAAATTAGATATCCATAAATTAATTCTTCTCAGGAATTACAAATTTCAACATTCATTGATCCAGAGTATAATTTTGATTTAGTCGTTTTTTTTTTTTCTTCTCTTGATGAATATTATAATTTAAAAATGAAACATCCTAAGAAGTTCAAACTAAACTCCATTCACGAACTATAAAAGAATCCTAAATTAAAGTTTTTGTAGAAAAGTACCAATTTATTTTAATTTTTTATGTTACCGGTGAACGGAAACCGTTATTAACTAGCATTTTTTGTAAGTCTTTTTTTTTTTAAAAAGAAAAACAAAATAGTTTGGTTTTTTTAGTATTCTGGCTTAATTAATTATTCTAGTTGAGGTAATTTGAGATTTCTGTTAAGATGTAGTTAAATAAAAAAAAAGAATAAAAAAAAAAAATATTGATGGGAAAAGGTAGAGGAAGATGAATAGATTACGCGTAATAGAAAAGAAAGTAAAAATATATTTAAGAGAGTAAAGAGAAAAAGACTGCATGAGAGAAGTATTACAATAGTAATAAAGAGAGAGGAGTGTTTATGTACTTCGTATATACAGTTCACATGTTCATATGTCTATGAGGCAAAGTTCAACATCGAGAGAATTGCAGCAGTCGGCCAGCAGTAGTGGCATGTGATATAGCCCCAATTCTATCACGAGATTGCTCGGATTTTTTCTGGCTTTCACAGAGGGCCAACAAGACTTTAAGGAGTTGGACCATACCCAGAAGGGGATCAACAGCTGGAGCAGAGAGAATTGGTGCTGGGAGCCACCTTTTTCAGAGAGCTGACCTTATGGATTTCCCTAGTTAATTTTAACTAGGGTGCACCCGTAAGTTTTCTTTCATTAAATTAAACAAAAAAAGGAAAAAACGAAATACCACGAAAAAATTTAATAAATTGATTAATTAATTAACTATATAAATACATCGAAAACAAGAGGCGAGTTTACTGAACTGTTTCGGACTGGAATGATTTTACTGTGGTTCTGCAACTGTACAACAATAGTTTGATAATTTTAATAATTTTTGGTTTCCTCATTTGCGCTCTCTCTCTTATCTTTTTTTGTTTTAACATAAGTAATTATTATTTTTTATATTAGGTTATATTTTTATTTTCTTAGGGGTTTCGTTAGTTTTCCTCTCTTCTTCTAAAACTAACGTGGCGCCCAATATCATCCTGGTTCTTCCTTGGTATCAACCCACACCTTCTCCACTGAGCTGATGGCTATGCTGTCACCTCGTTTAACGTTTGGTAACACCGGATATTTGGAAGGGTAGCTAGGTATCCCAGCATCCATACGACTGTCAATTTGAATGTTGTACATGATAATTTCTGTTTTCGTCACTTTATTTGTAACTGAAGTTGTCGCAACGTTCAAACAAAATGATATAAGTGCGAAACTGAAAATAAAAATAAATTAATAATATAAATGAATTGATACAAAAATTTCATGAAATAAATAAATATATAAAAACCGATTTATATGAAACGAGGGCCATGATGATAAGTCGATTAATATGAAGTCGTGTTGAAACGGATTCGAACGATACGCTTGTATATTGCGAGACGCCTTCGTTGTTTCAGTACTTGCCAAGAAGGAAGTTTTGTTATGGACAAATATGGAATCAGACGATTATAGATATAATGGGTATGAGTAGGAGAGAATTGGGTTTAAGAGATGAATAAACTGGTAATAATACTGAACACTATATAATGAAGAAGTAACATAAACTGCCAGGACTTTACACGTAAATAGAAATTAGGTAGCGAGAAATTTAGACTGAATAAAGGTAAGGGTAGTAGTTGGTTGGTGACACTTTGTAACTGCTGTATAAACTGTTCTAAAGACTGTTGTAAGACTCCTTGTAGGGCTAGCGCAGCTGTATACATACAGAGTCTCCCACTGTAGTCTGGCGTAAGCAGCGAGCCAGACTCTCAATTTTATCTCTCCCTCTCCGCTTTGGATCCCTTTACATAGACCTAATATAATTTGAAGTAAAAATGAATGTGTCCAGACTGAGCGAGGTCAAGGACAATTGAGGTATTTAGGTCAGTTTTGATGTGTGGATAGTTTATTCTAATCTAATCTAATCTAGAACTCGGGGCCTGCGTAGGGAGGTTCAGCAATTAGACCACTGCTTGGCGCATTGTGCACACCGCCTCACATCAGCCCTGTATTATTAAAAAACGCCAAGGTTGAGGCGAGTGAGATTTCTGATTCCGGATTTGCACCAAGATACTGACACAAATAAGGAGTATCAACAATTATTGTGTGAAAGATTTTTGATTTGAGATTGGAGCGTTTGTTGATCCCCATACAGTTGAGTCAGAACGGGAGCAAACTGGGCTGTATAGCGTTATCTGTTTCGACAGAGACCATTCTGATGGCCTGTTGAGAAGCCTCTTGATCGACAGATAACATAAGTTAAGTCTTGATACTTGAGTCGAGTTTAGGGATTTCAAGTGAATCTTGTAAATTGTAAGGTGAATCATTGTAAGGGACAAAGGCCGAAATATCGCACCTCGAGATAGAAGAAATGGAGATAGTCAGACGAGGAGATAAGAATGTGGTTCAGGTATATTGGAGGGAGTAAACATAATCTTTTATGTTGTTGTAGTGGTTGGTTCCGCAGAGCTGGAAAGCAGTATTCAATTTCGATTTAATTCAAATCAAAGTAAGCTGGTACCCAATTTAAAAGGTCGGAAAGTCTTCGTATAGTCAGATTGGCTTGAAGACACTAAGTTCTTGTGTCCTTATCTTCACATTGATACTGAATCTTCTAGAAAACTAGAATTAGCTTCTTGCTCCAAAGGTGTTTCTTCTTTCTAGTATGGGTACGAACATATGGAAATCTCGAGAAATGAGAAGGTTGGCCAAATGACGTTCTGTTTTTTCTATCAATAATTATCCTAAGATAATTTTTTATCTTAACTTTAACGGCGAATATATATTAACTTAAATACTTTTTAGTTATGAATGGAATGAGTATATTAAATGGAAATACAAACAACACTTTATTGTACAGGAACATATATATTTATTTCTAATCTTTAGAAAGTATGAATGATTTTATTAGGTTGAATGTGTTTATTTCTTGAGAGTACTTATTTTGTAATCGATGGCAAGTTGTATAGTGAGTAAATGTATGTATTTGTGTGTGATGTGAGCTACAGTTTGTGGGCTAGCAATGGATTCGGTAAGCTCAAATAGTTGAACATATCATAGACCTGCCGGCCCTGTATGGTTTGTATAATTAAGTGTTGTAGGAACATTGCAAATTGGGTTGCTGGGTTGGAATACTGTGTTGTTCCGTATAATGTAATCTTCAGACTAGTTAACTTTGCATCCGGGTATTGTGTACGTGATAATTACCTTAGATATACACGGATAATACCAGAATCGATGGTAGGTCTGTAACAAGGGACCATTTTGAGGAGATCGCTTAATATTTTCTCTTGGTGAATGGACCATGTTTTCAATATTCTTCGGTGAGTTTCGGTAAGCAAGTCTCAATTTAAAAGGTCGGAAAGTCAGATTGGCTTGAAGACACTAAGTTCTTGTGTCCTTACCTTCACATTGATACGGAATCTTCTAGAAAACTAGAATTAGCTTCTTGCTCCAAAGGTGTTTCTTCTTTCTAGTCTGGGTACGAACATATGGAAATCTCGAGAAATGAGAAGGTTGGCCAAATAACGTTCTATTCTTACTATCAAAGGTCCCCAAAAATATTTCTTGGGATATATGTCTGATAAGCTTTCAGGCATTAACTTCTTTACAGATTGCTTCCTTTGGATGAGCATAATGGTTTTCGGCAGTCTAAGCTGCTATTACGGACGGACTGAGCTGCTAGTGAGATCTCCTGATTCCTTCAAAGACCTCTCTGTCATCTGTTGATTTCTTAGTGGGCATTGTGTCTCACAAAAACACATCTCTACAAAATGGGAGTGTTGCCAAACCCCAATTGTAGATTTGTGAAACAGAAGAAGAAACGGCCATCCATCTTATGACAGATTGTTCGGATTATAAGGGGACAATTCTTTTCGCTTAGAATAGTGTAGTGGAAGAAAGAAATAGAACTAATAGTTTAGAGTTAGAATATTTTATAGTATCAAAAATCTAATTTTGTTAATATTTTAAATGTATTTTAGTACAGTGAAACGAGTCATGTACTGTAATTTGGGGTCATTGCTACTAGGAAAACAAAGGAACAAAAATCCGTTAATTTAATACAATGCGACTTGGCCAACGGTTTTGTTAGAGAGCATTCCTTCGAACAATCTGCCTTCAGCTTTCAAAGAGTACAGTCTGACTTCTGCTTTCAAACAACGAAGTTAGCATTCTGCTTCCAAGGCCAAAACAGAACACTTCAGGAATCGTTCTCTAAAAATCAGTGGCAGTATCACAATATATTAAATTAGTTTATAATATCAAATAACTTGTAGTTATTATTTTGAAAGAATATATTTATTGTTAGCAGTGGTGACTACTCTCTTGATTATTTCTTAATATTTCTATGTTTATCTCAAACATACTTACAAGCCCTTTTACAAAACCGCTCAAGCTACTACAAATACACATCACACCAACACATTACAATAGAATGTCTATAGAAGTACTTGACTGTTTTCACTTAAGTTTATTTTCCAAAGGATATCACCAGAAACACCAGGATCTCTGAAGAAGTTTAAGAAGAAAAAGTCCCACTTTTCTGCATAGTGTGAGAGACGTGACTAATTGTTAGAGCGGTAATAACTTCGAATCATGGTGTAGGCCTAGATTTATCAAAATAAATGAAATATTGAATATATGTATAGTAAAGCAGATGGATAAAAGCCAGCCTAAACAAAAGAACATGTCTTTCACTTTATTATTGTTATATGTTCGTTAAGAAGCTGTACACAACATAATGATCTATGTAATATGAATATAATAATGATGCTGAACGTAGATGTTGTAATGGAGACGATTATATCGTATATTTATTATAGTTACCAAAGAACATAATGATTAATGACTATGATCAACAGCTAGTTAGAAAACAAATATTATGTATATTTTTTGATTCATTAGTAAAAAATTTTTATTTTTAAAATTTATCACTCTAATCGGTTTTCCCTTCACCCAAAACAAAAAATTTATTAAAAACATTAAAGCAATGTTCCACACTGCTAAGAGGAAGTATTGTGATCGTGTGAAATTTTTCCAAAGTAGGTATGATATTTTCATCGGTAATACAACATGTTTTGAGATTCCCTGTGTATATACGCAGTTTTAAGAAAATCATTAAAATCGTTTTCAAGAAAAATGGAGAAATAGTTAAAAAAAAAAAAAAATAATAATAATCACTCAGTAAAATCGTACTTCCGGTTGATGGATTTTGACCCATTAATTTCGTTTCAGATGCGATGGTAGGTATCTAAACGAAATATCAAGTTGTTTTTTGAACTTCCTGTAATGTTTCGTTTTTGAGATATTTTGTTCACCCACATCCCCCACAGACACACACACACACATACACACATATATATATATATATATATATGCGCAAAATCATTAGCCAAAACCATTTTTTTCGTGTTTTTCGACGTAATCGTGTAATACTTGATATTACTAGGGGTAAGAGAATGTAAAAAGATATGTGCGTGTTTCACATCAAATTTTTTTGGGACTAATTTAATATTAGGCTTCCGCCCATTTAGGTTTCCGCGGCCATTTTCATAAAAAAAAAAAATACTTATGTTTCCGAGTTGAGACCACGTCAATAGTTTGCTAGAAAATCGATGTTTCGCCCATATTGCAATAAAGCTTTTTCAGGATCGTTACCATTTTGAAAGCTAACGTTAGCTTCCATGTTACCATAACATCTTGCGCCCTCAACTCGGAAACTTGAAATGTTTTTCATATTGTAACATATCAAAAATAAGAACAAATCAATAGAAATATTCCTAATTGTTTGTAGATAATTTTTCTACTTAAAAAGAATGCTTTAATAAAATAATGAAATATTATTGTGTCTTTTATTGAACATTTTGTTAGTGCGTGTTCATCATATTTAGTTAATAGAAAATATGAAATGTAATATCGTTAAATAAGAAATATAAAATGGAAAAGTACAACATTCAATTTAACATTTTGTATTATTAAATGTACATTTCTTTATTAACAAAGTGTTACCGCCGAAAGACTGGCGGGGCGTATTATTCCTCCACCCCCCCATACACTCTACAATACTCATTAGTTAATTGACACAAAACAAAATTCATCTCTCCATTCTTACCAAGTTCCCCCCCTACCTCCTTTCTTTTAGAGAGTTCGATTTACCACCCTACTGTGTGTAACAGTGGTATGGTATACCCCATTACGTAATAATGTTGAAAGCAAGGATTTGGCTCCAGTTCATCCTTGGGTTTTATATGATGCTGGCGCCAGGAGAGCAGAACACAAAACTCGAAACTAATTCCATATCTTGTACAGTTTTCTCCGTTTCACTATACTTTGAATTCATTAGTAGTTATTTAAAAGATAGCCATTACATAATGGCCATATTATTTTATTTTAAATCAAAAAACAAACTGTAATTTTTACAATATAAACATTTCTAAAAGAAATTAATTATACATTTTGGATTTTTTTGCTTCATAGACTCAGTTCAAAACTTTGTTTTATTTAAAAATAAAAATTTAAAAACGTTTATATAACATCTTATTAGCAAGATAGTCCAAAAATAAAACAGGATTAATAATAATAATAATAATAATAATAATAATAATAATAATAGCACTTTATTGACACAAATGATACAAATGATATAATAAACAAGTTACTTTAGGCATGGATAACAATCCGTCAACCAGAGTCTCAGACAAGATTATAAATTAACAAGACAAATAAATCACATTATTTTTTCGTTTTAAAGAGAAAAAGAAAATAAAGAACTCCATTAATTATTATTTACTAATAAAATAAGATCAATAAAATGAAAATAAAAATAAATTACGATACAATTAATTAATAAGGCATGAAATGACTACAATAACTGAGATGAAATTGTAAATTACATAAAAGTGTAACTAAAAATTAAATTCTTGAATTAACTCATATCGGTACCTCCAAGCATAATAAATGAGACAACGACAGTCAGTGCCGTTCAGGAAGGTTACAAGTTCAGACCTTGTTAATCTGGAAACTCCCACATAAAGAACCCGAAGTTCAGACAAAATGGAACACTCGGCCATAAAATGGAACAAATCCTCAACTTTTCTAGAGTTACACAGGGAGCAAATTTCAATTTCTCTTTCAAGCCAGGGTGTATGATTCAGATATAGCAGCTCACCGCGCAATTTAAAAAGCCACCGCAGTTCAATTAAGGAAAAGCCTGAAGATTGATCCCTCAACAGGCTACACATGCTGAATTCATGATCCAATTCGTTATATAAGAGGAAATGAGCAGAGACCGTAGACCTCAACACACACTCCCCCCGATGAGCCGTTTTTATTCTATTAACCAAAGCCAAAAGCTGGTTTTTCCACTCTGATATAGAGTCAATGGAACAATCAAACTGACAAGAGTATTTCCGAGCAAGATCAATCTAACTCTTAAACCAAGATGTTTTCTTTTTAATTATCTCCAACGCAGTTATTCTTGGGAGGCGGTGTGAAGGGAGGTTGAAAACTTTTAAACAGTATTTAAAATGCAGTTTAAGTGTATAGACCATCAAAAGGTCAACCCCAGTCTCAATATACACCATATAATTAGGGGTGGCGGTAGGAAGAGAAAATAATTTATAAAACAGGATTATTGATGTAACTTATTTCTTTTATTCGCGAGCTTCTCAAATTTTCGAAATTGAATACATGTTTTTGAGATCCGCCTACTGTCCGAAAAATTGATTTTTAGAAATTGCTATCTGACCACTTTACTTAATAGTAATTCATAATAGTTATTTTTACAATTTTATCCAAGCCGGCTCCAAATATTTTCTTTAAACTTGGCACATCAACAATCTATAATTTTCAGTTATGATATTTCAAAATATTGTAGGAAATTATATATATAGAATTATGTAAGGAGCCTTCAAAAAGTTTATAGTGATTGCAAGAAATGGTGAATGGTTGTGATGTACCCTCAGTGCCCAAGGAATTCAAAGAAAAGAAGGAAATTACATTCAGATTAGGAAAGAAGTAGACGAGATGCCCGGTCTAAACCACGTGGAATCAAAATAGGCTTGATGTTGAGAGATAATTACGATTTCAAATTTGGCACAAGAAATCCGGCGCCAAACATGAAATATCTTCAAAATTTCCATCTAAAGCTGCTGAGAATGGATTTAGTGGACTTCCAAAAAAAGGCACTTACATGAGTATCACAGTAGCAGTCTATCCCTGTAATAGCGAGAAGCTCCTTTATCTTATGAGACATTTTTCAATGGCCTCATAAGCATTTCAGGGCAGTGGTACTTCCTACTGAATTTTAGATTCCAGATTTGCTTCCTCGCCTGCAGGTAGAATAAAAGAGATAGGGAAAACGAGAGGAAGGCAAGATATGTTTAACACCCCCATTCCACAACCAAATAGCGAAAGACATGTTACCTACTAGGGAGAAAGTGGGATGTAATTATGATAAGTTTTTCTCTCTCTTGGAAGAAGGTTATGATGCCACCCTGCCAGTCCCAGGAATTCCGCTAGTGCGAAATTCGTTGGTCAATCGAAGGAAAGAAAATGCGTGGTGCTCCGTGGAACATGGAGCGTCCACTTTTCTATGCCCTGGACCTAGGTGTATACATGTCGTACTTACAATAATGCCTAGAATATAATGACCACACTAATAGTGTGTGTCTGAAGGTGCGAGACCTTAGTCAGTATGGCTCTTATCCCCCACACCCCAGAAAAAAAAAAAAAAGATATAGTTTTAACTAAAAATATTCCCCAGGCAATCCACCGGTCTAACTTACATTATCAAAAGATATCCCTAAACTGCAACCCCTCCAAGTAATCCCTTGAGAGTGTTTCCCTCCAGAATATGCTATAGTATTGGCGAAACGGGTTTCCCCAACACTATCGTCAACAATTCCGACACTCAAAGCATCCTACCTATTTTGTGTAAGTAACGGGCCACCCAAGCGTGTCCAGTCATACACCCACCAGGACGTTTAGTTGTATCCTACTCAGGAAAAGAAGATACTTCGCATCTGTCTGTCTTATTGTATCTTATAAATCTGTTAGCCTGAAAGCACCCCTCCATGTCCCCTACAATGCTTCTTCAACTCTCTTTTATTCCATTGTTTAAATTTTCTGTCCCAAAATTGCTATTGCTGGCTCGAGACCCATGTGGATAGTAATGTGGATCCAACTATACTTAGGATAATTGAATAATGAATTTCTTTAGACTATGATAAGAACAGAAGATAGGAACATTAACCTTTACAGAGACATACTTTACCCTGCGTGGAGAATATGTAGAGACCTTTTGTATAAATTTATTTAATAAATAGGAAAACAATAGTTACGTTTGGCCGTTTTAATCAAACAAGCAAAATAATGGATTCGGCTGGGGCCAAAGAAAAAACTTTTTACCTTTAAAAGTTTATGCAACGTTTCGGACGTCCTTCCGCAGGATTACATGAAATAAAAAGACAGAGAAATAAAAAGGAAAATTACATATTATATAGTGAGAAACAACATTGAAGCATTATAGCTTAAAGTCCACTGAGAAATTACCAACATAGTAATCTAATCTAATTTATAATCTATAAAACAATCTTCAGTGTTGTTTCTCACTACATAATATGTAATTTTCCTATTTACTTTTCTTTGTCTTTTTTTCATATAATTCCTGAAGAATGTCACCAAGGGTGTCCGAAACGTCGAATAAACTTTTAAAGATTAAAAGTTTTTTTTCTTTGGCCCCAGCCAAACGCAATATTTTGCTGGTTATTATTATTATACCGGGTGCCTGATAGCATGGGACCTAAGCCTATATGGCTTTTATCCCCCCGATGCCCCCCATATCATCCCCTCAAATAATCTTCCCCGGTGGCTTACCTGTCAGTCTACAATTTCCCAAGATATGCTTGAACTCCAACTCGCCCAGCCAGTCCTACGAGAGTGGTGCCCTCCCAAATACGCGAAACCTAGTACCAGCGAAACGGGGACACGGACGTAAATAGTGGTACACCGTTTCCCTGACTCCGTCGTCGCATTTCTAACAAATGAGACTAGACGTCCTCCCTATGTTAAACAAGTGATTAGACACCCAAGTGTGTTCAGTCACTACCCCCACCAAGGTCCTCAGACCTGTCCTCAGGGACAGGAGATACTCCGAAACCCCTGCTTAATTCCTTTTATAAATCTTTTAGCTTGGAGGCACTCCTGCGTGTCCCCCCAGCATTTCTCCAAGACTCTCATCTCCCAAAATCTAATCTGTTTGTCGCGAAACTTCTTCGTGACGGCAAGGGCTGGTGGTTCAGGGCCTCAAAATGGTAATGATCATCCCTCCCTAGCCAACTGATCCACCCCCTCATTGCCCTCTATTCCCGCATGTCCGGGTATCTAATAGAGACGCACCTTACCCCTCCGAGCCAAAGCATTAAACCTTCTCCTACATTCTCCCACTAGTTTCGAGCTCCACCATGGCTTACTCAAAGCCCTCAGTGCGGCCTGACATCAAAGAAAATCCGCACCTCTTTGATCTCTCCCTGCCACTCCCCCAAAAGGCGGCAGCATTCAATAATGCCCACCATCTCGGACTGGAAGGCAGTGGCCAAACCACCCAAGACCACTGAACTCCCTCTATCCAACTCCTGCAACCTTGCTCCCACTCCTGACAGGCCAATCCCCTCCTGCCTAGAGCCATCTGAACAACAGCGAATAATGCCGTTACCCGGCTCCGTTGGCCTCGTGAGGTTGTCATCCCCTATATTGCCAATACTGATCTCATAATCCCTCTCAATACCCCATTTCTTACTCGTCTCATCGAGTTTAGATAGCAGAAATCGGTTCACTCGCCAAATCTCATCATTGCTGGTTAAATTAATAAATGTTTTGTTTGGAAGAAATGAAAGAAACTTTTCTAATGTTCCTTCATAGGTCGCCAATTTAATTTTTCAGCAAATCAGAAAACCACGTAGTGTGAAAATACTTTGAGTGCAGAAAAGTTTTTTATCAAATATTGTTGGCAGTTATTTTAAAAAAATTCATAACCAACGATAATATTTTAAAATACAATGATTAAGATCTTAAGGTATTAGAAATATGAGAATAATCTGTGGGGTGGGGGATGTTAACAGATTCATTTAAAAATATTTATAAAATTATTAAAAATATCCACATTTTTCTCATAGTAGGACAAATTATTTCTTTCCACCCGTTTTTTTTTTTTTATAAATGTTTACATTTATTAGCACGCAACCTGTAAATATTTCCCTCCTTATCTAAATATGGTTTTATTTACATTATTATTACACCTTTATCTTCCTTATTTACCTTTAATTTATTTAAATTTAATGAGGATATTTTTTGTTTGTTTTGTTTTTTAACTTATAATTCAACACTTTTTTTTTTTACTGTATTTATTGTAATTTATTTCATATTTACCGGAAGTGTCTTAACTCTACAATTTTCTTAGGCTAAAATCAGATACATTAAACAGCATATTTTAGTTAACAAGGAACTTATTCTATAATTTTCTCTGCCACAGCATCTTGATGGAAAGAATAGTTTAGAACAGTCAAGAGTTATTATTTATTTCTTGGTGTTTACTTTAAAGGTTCCTTCCTCTAAATTTTCTCTTACTACTTATAAGAGGAAGAAATATTGTGCAAGCCTGGCAAATTTTCAAAATTTAATTTTTTATCTGAATTTATGTTTATTTTTAATATCTTAATTTCTTGTGAATAAAACTTCTCTATAACGTATAATGGATGCAAGAAGGAAAGAGAATTGAGAGATAGGATTTTAGTGAAATAAACTAGACGATATGCTGAACACTGTGTAATGAAGAAGAACACACAAACTGCATGGACTTTACAAATATATAGAAGAAATATAAAGAGACAGACTGGCTGAGTGGATGAGAAGGTAAGTAGGTTGCTGACTGGTTGTATACTGGTCGTAAATTGTAGTAACTCACTTTTGATTCATTTAAAGTGCCCCTCCTCTCTTCGTATTCTATGAATCATTAATGATTCGGATCCCATTACAAACGAATAATCGCAGGAAGCTCAAATTGATATTTCGTTTAGGCACCACTACCGTATATGACACGATAGTTTCGGCCACAATCTGTCAATTGAAAGTGCAATTTAATTGAATGTTTTTTTTGTTTTTTTTTCCAGTTTTTCACGATTTTCCCGAAATAAATGCCTTTCACTTTTATTTGTAAAATTGTTTAGGAATTTGAATTTTCTGGGTTCTAAGAAAACAGCCACGTTAAGTTTGTCTCTTAAGTACCATTTCAGTACAATGTTTCGTTCTATATCCTGTGTAATACTTTATAGAATTGGTTTTTGAGTTTTTTGGTGGGGGGGGGGGATTTTATCGAAAACGGTTACAACGATTTTCTTTAAACATGCAATATTAAATGTACTTATTATTTGTAATAAGTGCTGAAGAGCGTGTTGAAGAGTCTGTGTTGTTAGATTACAAATTTTTTTGGGTTTCTAGTATATCTATCGCGGATGGGTAAATTACCAGTACTACGCCTATAGTTAGGAAAGATGTGTAAAATTTAAAAACTTATTATACCCTTATTAGGAGAAAATATGCTAATTTCATAATGGGGTTAAGTGTAGTATGAAAAAGTTGTATAAGTTTTTTATAATAGATGTGAGAAGGAGAAGGAGTGGGTTATAAGATGAAATGAACTAGAATATATGCTGAACATTGTATAATGAAATGAACTCACAAGCTGCAAGGACTTTACAAGTATATAGGTAGCGATAGATATAGACTGAGTAAGGTAGTGTAGGGCTAGCTCGGCTGTATACATACAGAGTCTCCCACTCTAGTCTGGCCTGGTAGCGAGTAACTAGATTCTCAATTTTGTGTATATCTCCGCTCTTTGGATCCTATTACATCATCCCCTCTCCTGAAGAAATTTTTCATACGTGAAAAATTTAGCGTGATGCAATAGAATCCAAAGAGCAGAGAGAAACACAAAATTGACAGACCAAACTCTAGAGTGGGAGACTTTCTATATACAGCCGAGCTAGCCCTGTAGGAGAACAGTTTTTAAGATAGTTCATGGACCAGTTAAGAATGAGTCAGCGACCTTCTACTACCTGTTACTATCACTCAGTCTATATCTCGCTACCTAACTTCTATATACTTGTAAAGTCCTTGCAGTTTGTGCAGTTCATTTCATTATACAGTGTTCAGCTTATTTCTTAAAGACCCAATCTCCCTAATTCTCTCCTTCTCACATCCGTTATAGTTTTATACTATGTTTTCTTTTTAATTAATGGAATGTGTATAATACAATTATAGTTTGTATCTCTCTTTATTTGTTTGCCCCCCTCAATTTTTTTCACCCCAAATTTCTCCGTTTTACAACAAAACTTCCTCTGTTTCCCCCATCTAAACTTAACCCCATGAAAAAGGTAACATTCGTTTAATGCTTTTATTTCTAACTTGATATAACAGCCATGGAAGGTAATAAAATAGCCATATTGGAGAGGAAGTTTTTTGAGGGGTCGCATACATAAAAAATGAAATATCTACTTTAATATGGGAGTGGCGAAATGAACGGGGCAAAATTTATACTAAATGTTACTCTTTTTTTTAGCCAGTCCAACATGCCTTCAGAATGAAAATTAACGCAAATATGATCAAGTTAATTAACAACAAATAAGGAGACTCCAATCAATTCTCTGAAAATTCATATTTTATATATTCTTTCTCAGTTTTTTTTTTTTTTATCTCCTTCATTAATAACTTCCACCACCAATCTTGAATGGGGCACAACAACTTTGTTTAATAACTATCTTTATTCGTTGAACCCCTATAGTTCATCTTTGACAGGTGGGAACGAGGCTTCTGATTCTCTCTTTCCACTCTAGGAAAACTTCTACTAGTTAATTAATTAGAGATCCAGAATCTAATCAGAATATTTTGTTTACACTTTGATACATTTTGTAATATTTATTCTTAGTAAGAGACGATAAAAATCTATTGGGAATATGTTCATTCAGATTTGCAACATAGCTTTTTGGATAATTAAGGCTTCTCTTGTATTTTGAAAAAATATATATATTTAAAATTATAAACCATCTGAATTTGATATCAAAACTAACTATTGTTTATTGTAATGTAAATGTCTTTGTTATGTAGAATTTTTACATAAACAGGAGTGTTTTTTTTTATGCCCCCTCCTTGACATTAGGAGAAAATTATCAGCCAAACGATTTCATTCTTCTTCTTTCGTGGCACTACGATCCTCAAAGAACCTTGGCCTCCTTAACCACTCTCTCCCACTCCTCTCTCACCAAAGCGATTCTTCTCCATCTTCTTATGCTCAGGCTTCTAATATCCACTTCGGCGTCATCTAGCCATCTTTCCCTCGTTCTTCCTTTCTTCCTTGCCCCTCCCGAGTGCCCATCTAGCAATTTCTTAGGGACTGTAGTTTCCTCCATTCTCACAATGTGCCCCAACCATCTCAAATCCCTCTTCTTATACAACCCACCAAATCCTGCTCTTGGTACAGTTCTCTTAATTCTTCATTTTTCCTTATCCTGTACCGATCTCCTTCTCTTATTGGGCCAAAGATTTTTCGAAGTATTTTTCTCTCCCAAATGTTCAGCAATCGTTCATCATCTTTGTCTCGCTGGCGTATGTTACTGTTGGCCTCAATATGGTTCTTCTGTATACTATCAACTTCGCTTCTCTCGATACCTCTTTAAGTCTGAACACATTTTTCAGCGTCCAGAAAACCCTGTTGGCCGACGTTATGCTTCCTTTTATTTCTACACTCACCTCATTTTTTTCAGTGAGAACGGCTCCCAAATATTTGAAAGATTTAACCCTTTCAAACTCATATGGTGTGCATATGCTTGCTTCTTCATGTGTCAGATTTTTTCGATTACTATCCACATATTTTTTGTCTTCAGCTTATAGATCTTTAGACCTAGCTTCTTCGCTGCGGCTTCAAATTCCTCAAATGAACCCGATAATGATATTTTGTCTTTCCCGTTTGGAAAGACATCAGCGTACGCCAGGTGCTTAATCTATTATAGATTGTGCCATTGGGGGCGGTTCTGATGCCTCCACTGGCCTTCTCTAAATTGAAAATTACAGGGGAGATAGGGTCTCCTTGCCGCAAACCTTTCCGTACTTAACCTCGGAAAGGTTCCGAGAAAGTACCCGGTAGTTTCACGCGTCCCTTTGATTCCGTCAGTGACATTTCTGTGAGCCTGACTAGTTTTGCTGGTATCCCAAAACTTATCAAACAATAAAGCAGCTCATTACGATCCAGACTATCATACGCCTGCTGGAAATCCACAAACAAGTGATGGAGGGTAACATCATATTCATGCGTTTTTTCCAGGATGACCCTCATGGAAGAAATGTGATCCGTGGTAGACCTGTCTTTCTAAACCCCCTCTGGTAATCACCAATTACATTTTCCGTCCATTTTTATAATCTGTTCATCAGAAGGGCCGAGATTTTATAGGTCCGTGTCTAAGAGGGATATTCCCCGGTAATTATGGCAATCAAGCTTATTCCCTTTTTTGTAGATAGGGCAAATAATTGAGGTGCTCTAACCATCGGGCATCTTCTCCTCAGTCCAAATATCAAAAATCAGACTTTGCATTTGTTTACACTTTGATACATTTTGTAATATTTATTCTTAGTAAGAGACGATAAAAATCTATGATCATTCAGATTTGCAACACTGCTTTTTGGATAATTAAGGCTTCTCTCGTATTTTGAAAAAAATATATATATTTAAAATGATAAACCATCTAAATTTGATATCAATACTAACTAAATTTGATAGAACAGGAGTGTTTTTTTTATGCCCTTTCCTTAATGACTTTAGCGGAAAATTATCAGATAAATGATTTCATTACTAATTAAAATATCAATGAATAAGTCAATACATAAATATCAATGAATGATTCAACTGAGGATTGAACAAATAAAATATCTCTCTCCTGACATGATATTTTTTCATTTCATTTCTCATGCCCAATTTGTTTTCTACTAAAAATTTAATTAAAATGAAAAAATACATAATTAAGAGCCCTTTAAATTGATTTAATAATAAAATATGTACTCAAATAAATGAAAATATTGCTCAGTTTGAATTTGTGTTTAAAAAGATATATTTATCTTTTATTCATCTCTAAGGCTTTACGGCGGTAAGAAGGTAACACTCCTAAGCAATTTGCAAACGAAGCGCTCTTCGTTTAAGGAAAACCAGTTGCGGTACTACTGACATTTTAAACAACTGAGATGGTTACTGGAAATGATATGGATGTTAGCAATGCATGGTTTGATGGGCAGGAACGAACGTGGATTCAGGAATGAAGGAATTGTATTTGTCGCGTATTTAAAACCCCGCGAATTTAAACTGCCACAAGAAATCCAGGTAGGTGATCTTGGTGAATTTGGTCCTACGGGCCGGATTCGCGGGGTTTTAAATATGCGACAGTATTCATTGAATAATAACCGCGCACAAATAGAACCAATGACAATCAAATTCCCAGAACAAAAGAAAGTCTCAATAGTTCTATTATCAGCCGCATATAAACGCCACCATAGATCCTCCAAGCGCACACCAACTACGCATTATCTCCCCTGTCTCGCCCACTACAATATATTTACGAATGAGCTTCAACTTTGACAATGAATCTCCCATCTAGTAGCTGTAGGAGAAACTGAATAAATGCCGGACCATCTGAGAGGGCTTAAGAATGAGTCGCCAAGTCAACTTTAGGGAGTAGGAATGAGTCGACGAATAAACCGTTAAAGTTTAATAATCAATCGCCAGATAAACTTTTCAAGAGCAAATGTCTGACGCTACATCAGCATTAAGAAGTTGACATAGAAAAAATGATATGTTTGAAACAAATTTGTAAATTACATTCTCTTAAGCTGCAGTAAGAGAAGTTGTGTAAGTGTTTCACATCAGATTTCCTTTTTAATAAATTATTACAGAAAAATTAAATAATAAATTATTACTAAATAAATTATTTCTAATGATAAATTATTATTATTAATTAAAGAACAAATTATTACAGAAAAAAAAAAAATCTGGTATGAAACACACACAACTTTCTCTTGCTCCAGTTTTCAAAATTGTAATTGACAAATTTTACAGTTAGTGTACCAAATTGAATGAAATTCGTCGGTGTTTTTTTATGGAGAAAATCGTAAAAAAATTGAAAAAAATGTTCAGAAAAAACGCACTTCCGGTTTAATAATTTTCTTAAAACTCGAAATTTAGGCAATCTATTTATTTCTAATTAATTTTGTCTCGAGGGTTAGAATTGTATAATCAACTAAGAAAGCACTTTAGATGGGAATATAACCCTACCCCTCACCTAAAAAAACCCTTTAAATTAGTTTACCCGAAGAAATGTTTCAAATAAAATTTGTGAAATTCTTTTTATGTGTACATACTTAGTTTAAAGAAAATCGCTGAAGCCGTTTTAGAAAAATACCAGAAAACTAAAAAATACGTTTCAGTAAAAACGCACTTCTGGCCATCCGATTTCCTTCAAACTCGGCATATCAACAACATATTTAATTCTAATTAATATTATTTAGATAATAGAATTGAAATAGCACTTTAGAGGACAACTTAACTCCACCCGCACTTAAGTGTACCCTTAAATACATTTTTCCCGGAGAAATGTTTCAAATAAAAATTGTACATCTTTGTGTGTGTGTGTAGTTGATATACCATGTTTAAAGAAAGTTGTTAGAGCAATTTTCGAGAAAATTGCAAAAAAATGTGAAAAAATATAATCAGTAAGGTGGTACTTCCGGCTGAGGATTTTTAACAGATAACGTACTGTCCAGATTCCATGGTGATACTCAAACGGAATATCAAGTTTGAACTTTCTGCGGTTTTTCGTTTCTGTGCTATGCTGTTCATATACATACATACGTACATACACATACACACACACAATTTGCTAAAAACCACTTTTTTGGTTTCTGGGGACCTCAAAACGGATATTTCCGGTGAAAATTCGATATCTAAAATTTTACACGATTACAATACTTCCGCTTACTAGAAGAGAGTAGAGGAAATAAATGTTGTTAAATATAAATGTTTGCGCTTCCTGAAAAAATTAGTTAAGATTGACATAGTTTCCTTTTACAATTTACCTCTCTATTAAAAGTAATTAAATAAATAGTAATAATTACCAGTTGTAAATTTAATTCCAATTTACTCTATTGGTTACTTCAGAAATGTGGTAAAGAAATTGATCTTGCACTAGTTTTAAAATAATAATAATAATAATAACTGGCTTTAAACACAGCTAACCAGAATTTATCACAGTTCAAAATGATCCTTTTGCTGTTGAGTCGTGTTGGAGGGTCTTTGAGAGCGCGCACAAGCAGAAGAGCCCGGGGACCGCTCACTCAGTGTACATTTCTTAAAAGAAAAAAAAAATGATCCTTTTCACTGATAGAAATATCAGTTTTGACCTAAAAATAAAAAAAAGTCATTTATAATTATTTAGGCCGAAGATCGCTATAAAATATTTCATACTCTCATTAATTCACTACCTCTAGTTTTTATTTCATTCTGTCAACTCCAGTCAACGTTTAGGACGGATAAGGGTAGTGTGAGCCTAGGAGAGGTCGTCCCCGATGATGGTATCCAGTAAATAATTCATTTGAAGAACCACCAATGAGGATGATATCTTCTAAAACCATCTTCATGCCAATCTTACGGACATTGTTTATTAGTTGTTGGATAAATTGTACCAAATGTTATTATTAAATTTCATTATGTAAAAAAAAGTAAACTTGAATTTTAGATTTTCTTATAATTAAATTATTTTGTACATTCTAATAAAATTCCATTATTCGTTAGAATTTATTTATTTAATTAATAGCCAACTATCATTGAACTACTATTTAAAAAAAATATATATATAAATCTTGGATTAGAATTTTTCAACTTAACGATTTATGACCGAAATTTAGTTCGTTTTTTCCCCTCCCCTTTGCCTTTCTGCTTTCTCCGAGTTTTCTTTCCTTTTTCTTTTATTTATTTTTTCCTTAACCCCCCCCCTTTTGTAAAGTCTTGAGAAAAGCCTACTGGACCGATTACGCCAAAACTTTACACATAAATTTCTTATTACCTAGCAAACTTGGAACACTTTACCAAGGAAAAATAAGAATGCTTTTTTTTTTTTTCCTATTTCTTTATTTTTATTTTTTAAAGCTAATCTTTATCTTTGTTAAATGAATTAAATATTTAATTATTAGCTGTGGATGGTGTTTGTAATGAAATAAATAAAATACCCTTTCGTTATCAGCTACTTAATTATTTAAACTGTATGTGTGAATAATTACGATATACCTGTAAACTTTCTGTATCTTTTATTGTCACTTATCTTTATAAGAGAAATATTTGCAATCTTTATAAGTTTTAATAATTGATTTTCATAGACAATATATGGTTCAGGATTCCTGAATATGAAAAAGTAGGTTTCAGAAATTGGTTTTTCATATAGGTACATGTTTGTGTGTGTGTGTAGTTTTTATTTGTAAGTCTGAATGCGTGGGAACAACGAAACGCAAACAAAAAAATATCGCAGAGAATTCGATCTTGATATTTCCTTTTTTAAGGACTTATTCAAAAAATTTTTTTGAATAAATATAATAATATCCAATTGAGTTCTGTGTATATGTTTTTGTTTATTGAAAAAGGCACACTGGGTGGGCGGTCCCAGGGCTCGTATACCCGCCCGTATAGGAGGCGCTTAACCTGAATGGTGCGCCCCTAATGCTGAATTTTGACGCCCCAAAACAATGGAAATACGCTAATCATAACCTACAAATCCCCTTCCTCAGTACTCGACATTCCTGGGCGGACAACGAACCTAACCTACCTCTAACCTATCTTCTATTCATTCCAATATAGTTAAAATTTATATACAACCTTGCAAACTAAGCTCGTTCATTCAACTATGCACACTCTTACGCCCCTCAGTACTCAATATTCCTGGGGGGGGGGGGTATGAGAAACCCTACATCTAACCTTAGAAACTAGCCTAAAACTAAGGGTCCACAACTAGCTAGAACAGCGCTAGCCTGAACCTGCATTCACGCAATAAAATACTTTTATTCCAACATGCAAACTACCTACCAAATCAGCCCCTATTGACCCATTCCATTCTCCTTTTAAATGCTTCTTCCGTGAAAATGCCAAAAACCTCTGTATGCGGCACCATTTTCGAGCAGCAGGGACAGACTATTGTTCTCCAAAGCAATGTGGAACCCAACCTCCCTCTGCAAGCGCTGAGATAGATTAGAATACAGACGGCAATCCAACAATACATGCTCACTCAGCTCCTGCTGTCCACACCCACAACTCCCATCACCCAACAAACCCATTCTTGCACATTTACCTACCATTCAGCTATCCATGCCCCGTGACCAATCATGAAACCGCATATGACAATTCGTCGGAAATAATGCTAGACCCCCACTTCATCTTCGGCAAAAACGAGAAGTTGTCCTCCCCTTGGTAGAGCTCCTTCACCTTTCGTTCCTCTCCCGCAATACTAAGATATCCAGTTCATGATAAGCTACATCTCTGGCCCAACTCGCTGTGTCTCCCTCGAGTAGGACGATATCCAAACTAATATTACTCAAGTTTACCGCCCACCCCGCTTTAGAAAATATCACATGTGTACATGTGTGACATAGTTTTGAACTAGCCAGTATGTTTGCTATAATGCCTAGTAGTTGAAAACATAAAACGACTTTTGCTGTATTTTTGATAGCCAGTGATGCAATATAATTATTGTTCGAATTATTTGGCTGAATTTCCTATAGGTACACTAGAAACCCTGAAAATCTGGGTTTGAATGAATTCGGTCTATTTTTTTCTTAGAATAGAAAGCTATCACAACGACACATACAAAACTTCAGGCGCATTGTTCTATTGTGTGATATCTTTTTACTTAATGGAAATGTTGTTTACTAAGATATATATTAATTACTATTAATTACATTGTTTTGTTTGTTTCAGGTAAGCTATTGAAAATACATTTTATAAAGTATTATATTAAATCTGGCATCAATACCGTGAGTATTTTCCTTATTTCATTATTAACAACTTTTCATTTAAAATTATTTAGATGAAGATAGTTCATTATATTGAATATCTGAAATGTTTTGGGTATCTGCTTGCATTGTTTCTTCTGTAATAACTGAAAAAATTATTTATTAATTAAATTATGAATTAGCTATTTCGGTTGCCTTAGTTTATTCATGGAAATACATGTAAAATAGCCCATAGTGTTGTTTATGGTTCTAACACAGCCTATATTTTTATTGATCATTCATTCTTCACGTTTTGTAATTTCTTTAGATTCGAATATTGATATACTCTGGTCACATAGCTCCATGTGACCCACCAGTATTTACTCTCAGAACATCCCTATCTCATTAATGAATATTAGCCGTTTCTCCCGCACGACTTCGAAAAATTGTCTGCTATAATTTCTAGACAGTGGAGCTCATCCAGTCTAACGGACTGTTAGATAAATAACAGCCGTATGAAATCGTTATTGTAAGGACGGGATTAGTTCAGTGATAGCATGCTATAGACTATTTGTCTAAGGAAGCTAGTTCAAGTCCAGAAATATTGCCCTTAGTTGTTCTGTTCCTAGAAGTCTTTACAGCTTACTAACCAGTGATGAGCAATTTTATCTACCACGAGTAAACATTGTCCAGAAGGTTCCGGGCTTCGTGTGGCTTAATAGTTTCCTCACACAGAGGGACAAATTGTGTCATCCTAGCCAACTTAGCAGCAAGGACTGACTGTCGCGTATCGGCGTTATGCCAATATGGTGGACGCAACGATATTGCTTTAGCGATACAATTCACACTCACAACTCTCAAATATGAATGGAATATGAAATATAATTGGTGTGTTGAGCTTTCGTGGCTTGTGTGTTTGTAGTAGTTGGTGTAGCACGAGCGGTTTTGTAAAGGGGCTTGTATTTGTAAGTTTTAAGAGAGAGAAGTAATAAGAATAATTAAGAAAACACTGGTAGATTAAATTAAATATATTCTTTAAAGATATTTAAATCCTTATTAATTTACTGCAGTTAGTTGGAATAAACTCTTATGTTACAACTTAAACTGCCTCTGATTCTAAGAGAGCGAAAAACAAGTTTACTGCTTCGGTGTCTACAACAGACTCTCTTGAAATAATGTCTTCTAATTGTTCGTTCAAATCTTCCCATGAGAGAAGAAGGGGTAGACAATGTTAACATGGTTCATGAACTCTTTCTTATAACTGTACTTCTTCTACCTGGGTTATCCTTTTGCCAACAAGCTCGCATTTTTCTCATAATTTTCTTCAATTAAAATAGATATAATTTCTTGCATCCATCACAAATACTAGAACCACTTCAGGTTTATTTTACCAGGTTACATTGTCGATTTACGGCCAGATGCTGGGGTGCTATATCCGACGAATGCCATTAAAACAATCCTGTGGTGGCTTTCGCTATCAAGATTCACTGCAACTTTAGATCCCCATTTTTTCTCAACATCGCTTTAGCTGTTACGGGAATCGAACTAGGAATTCTCTCATCAAAAGTGAATACAGGAAGTCTTAACTAATAGGAGTTTTTGGAGTGTTGATCCAATATGATGAGTGATGGTCGAATATGGTATATGAGTCTTGGACTTCTACGGGTGCATTTTTTTGCCAGAAAAAAATTATCCCTCCATTCTGAAAGTAAGATTATTTCAAAAAGTACAGTATTAATAAGTTTCTATGGGGGTTTGTTTTAGCAAGCGTACTCACCGTGACCTCTATTGGTCTATTGTGATTCAGTATTGTATACAGTTGCCTGGGAAAGTTTGTATACACGATGAAAAGGTAACAAACTTATTAGAAGTGCAGATCAGTATTGCTCGAAACAAAATCAATATTTCTTGTTAGTTAAGTGAGAAGGAAGCCAGATTTTGGGATTTGTATTAAGAAAATAGTAATTATTAGTTATGTGATTTTTAATATTGTTATATTTACAAAATTGAATCAATAATATAAAATAATTAAAATTAACTGTTAGTTTTGAACTATATACTATATTTGAATAATATAAAAATGTTCATTTCTTAATGAAAAGAGTACCCTTTAGGGGAAGTGGATCAGCAATTTCTTCAGGGATTTTAGCTTCACGAATTTCATCCCTACACCCGGACACTTTAGCACTCAGAGAATATACATAGGGACGGCAGAGGTATTTGATATGAATAACTACTTAGTTTTCGCGTATTCACATTCAAACCTCTAGCTCACCGGCATATACGTTCAATCATTTTGACATATTGTACACTTTACAGATGGCTACATACATTGACAGCCAATGGAGTCACAACTTTAGGTCATAGTGGATTTGATTTGATTGCATATCTAGCATCTAGGCCATTTATCCATTACTAAATGCTTATGACTTTCTCAAGTGGAGATGACAGAACAAAGAAAAATCTGCATAGATAGTTGATATGGCTAGAACTCGGTTTGGCAAGAGTACAGGATTACAAGCCTCTCCCACACTTAACAAATTCACTTACAATTACACTTTATATATTTTACAGATGACTTAACCATCAGTAATTTCGAGATAACTTAATTTCACGAATTTCAATACTTCCTCTTACTGTTTTCTAGTGAGAGGAAGTATTTTTACTGAATTGTATATAACTGGTATTTTATCCGTCGAAGCATGCATATTTCTCTTATTTCTGGCCGGTTTTGGATTTTCATCCATTTCGTCAGGGCAAATTTATCAAGTTCATGTAGTGAGTTTATTTCAACGTAATATTTCAGTTACACATTACACTTGTATTGTTGATTGTATGTAAGGGAGGTTATAACGTTATGTTACTATGTGTGTGTGTGTTTAATGACAAACCTTATAATGTCCCGCACATACAATCAACAAGCCAACAAGTGTAGCGTGTGATAGAAACATTACATTAAAATAAACTCTCTACACGAACTTGATAAATTTACTCTGACGATGGATGAAAATCCGAAACCAGTCAGGAATAAGAGCAATATACATGCTTCGACGGATAAAATACCAGATGTTATCCAGCTTGCAGATTTATATATATATATATATACACGAGTATATTATGAATTTATGTTTGCGGGCATTTGTATAGCAAAATTCAAAAACGAAAGTTGCAAGAAGCTTAAACTTGATATCCCGTTTAGATAACATCATCATTGTATCTAACAATAAGGATATTAAGGTTTGGTCAGTAATGGTTCTACAATAATTTATATAATACTTTTCTACAATATACATAATGGTTCTACAATATATAAATAATAACACTTATACATATTTATTTTGTTTATATTTAACAAAATAAATTTATTAATTGAAATTTATTAATTTAATTATTTATTAATTTTTTTTTTTTGTGATTTGTTTTATAACCTTTTTCTGACCTTGAAGAAGGCAATAAATTTGTTGCAACATTGCGTTTAAGTGAACTCTCTGCAAGAACTTGATAAATTTTGAATCTGACGATGGATGAATATCCAAAACCGGTCAGAAATAAAAGAAATATGCATACTACGACGGATAAAATACCTAATGTTATCCGGCATTGCCTTTCCAAGTTAAAATATGAGTTCCTGCTCTGTCTTCTGGATTACCGTATAAATAAATTCAATTTCTATTTACCATTTGGGTACCACCACTGCTTAAATCTACTTATTTTAGGATAACTTAATATTTCCAAGTTAAATGAAAATTTGTCAACATTATAATAGCATTGACGGTAGTAAGAAGAAGTCGTTTGGGTGTTTCTTTGCCGTATATTTTTATTTAATCATGTGTACACATTTACATACATGAAGGTCTATCACTTTTATTTGAAATAAAATTCTGGGGAAATCGTTTATACGCAGAAGATTCTGCGTTGAGGAGGACTTTTAACTTTTAAATCTGCTGTGCCATTTCAGTGTTTGTACAGTTCTTATTTCAGTATAATATACGAATCCATTGTATATAATTTGAATGGAACTTAAAAAGTTTAGTAAGACTTACAACACTGTAATGACATGGCAAAGTCATTGACATCGGCAAAGTACGCCAAAGAAATAATTTACAAAAGGTGAAAACAGTGACACTGTTGGCCGCCGACAGCCGCGATCAAACAAACAAACAACAAAGCCTTTTCATCAATTCTCGCATCAAAAGGCAGGCACCGCCATAAGTATGGCCACTAAATAAGGTCAGAAAACTACGAAGGTCGCACAAGGCCGCACACTAAGACAGATATCTTGGTGTGAGTGTGAACAACAGTATATATAAACTCTATGATATACGACGAGGATTATTATATCATCTACGACCAAACTATACACGAGCGGCAATTCACAGTTATATTCAACTTATCATTCTCGTAGTTGTGCACTTTAGTTCGTTATTTTAACCATTCTAAATTATCATCTATTTATCTTCTATTTATTATAGTTATTATTGAGTATTTTATTATAGTTATGAGTTACCATTTATCGCGTTTAAATTATTGTTAAAATACAATTTATTTTTATATAAAAAACCGTTTAATAATTCGAGCACTAACTTCCAAATCTCTCAAACTAACTTCCGCCCTCTTCAAGACATCTGCTACTCCAGGAATCACACATCAAACGATTCCATTACATCCAATATCTGATTCCATTACATCTGGTGGCAGCGGTGGGATCAGAACGTCCAATATCTGAATCCATTACAACACCGAAGGGAAAATTGTCTGAATTTTGAAAGTTATAGTAAGAAAAATCTTTGTTGCTGTTATTATTATTTTTTTTTTCCTTTTTTTATTCTTGTCACTTTTTATTACAATATTTTTTATACAAGAAAAAGAAATTATATTAATTAATGTATAAGAAAAAAGTTTACAAAAACCTCTTATAGTTGATGGTAAATTACCTCTTTTATAATTTACTTAAAGGTTTACTATATAAAATGTAAATTATGTTAAATGATGTTTTATAAGTTGAAAATTAACACCATGGAGAAAACAGTTTAGTTTCATTGTAGTTCTCAATTTAAATTGTTCGTGTTAAATAATAAATTTACTCAAAGTATAATCATTTAAATAATTAGATCTACGACTTTTAAATTGTTTTTATTGTGTAGATCGTCCGTTTAATGATGCTCTACAACTAAAGTAGCTTAAGGTATTAGAGGCTCCATTATGCATGCAGAGTTTCTTCTCGAGAAGGCGTCTTACATTTTAATTGCTAGAAATTCATTGAACATTTTTTTTTGTTCTGTTTTTTTCTTTTTCTTATTTTTCTTTTACTTTCTTTAAATATTCCCGTCTCTTTTCCTGCAAATAAGGAAATTAACTCCACTAATATGTGATGTATGTACTGTCTAATCTGAGTACCAAGTTGTATGGGGAAATTTTTGGAAATGAGGTGGTGGACAGGTCTGCCAAATTAGGCGCTCTTTCTTTGGTCCCGTGCCTGCTGTTAGTGTATCTTTACACACATGTATGTCAAGCTTTCAGTCATGAATAGTCTTGTAGCATTCATCTTTATAGATTAGCTCAGTTGGTTATCGGCAGTCTATGACGCTTATTGCTGGTCCGTATGGATATATTAGTGCGAAATTTAATAATCCAGGATAAGTTGTATGGGGAAATTTTTGGAAATGAGGTGGTGGACAGGTCTGCCAAATTAGGCGCTCTTTCTTTGGTCCCGTGCCTGCTGTTAGTGTATCTTTACACACATGTATGTCAAGCTTTCAGTCATGAATAGTCTTGTAGCATTCATCTTTATAGATTAGCTCAGTTGGTTATCGGCAGTCTATGACGCTTATTGCTGGTCCGTATGGATATTATTAGTATTTCCACGGACCTCTCTCAGGCATCTGATTGGATCCCTTACTGGGCATTGTGATTTAAGGAGACACCTCTACGTAATGTGGATAATGCCAGATCCCTTTCTGTAAAGTTTGTGAGACAGCGGAAGAAACACCCATCCATCTTATAACAGATTTTGCTTGGGTCGTGAGGAAATTAGAATCAAGACTTTAGTCGGAATATATTCTGTGAATGAGTTTAGACTATTTCCCTTTAAGGTTGTGATCCGATTTATTCGGACTGCGGGGAATCTAGGATTAGATTCGGGTCTGGATTTTTTTCTACACCCGGTTGGTTGTTGTTTTACTTTGGGGTAGCTATATGGCTCCAGTGGGCCTTTGGATAGCATAGGGCTTGATCCCTTCCCACAGGCGAATAATTGACTTATTCCAGGTAATATATTGCCCCACTACCACGAGCAATGTAACTAGGGGGTGGATTAGTGATAGATAACATCTCTCTTTTATTTTATAAATTTTATTTATGAATTCATTGAACAACGTTATAATTAGATTAGGGAAGGCAATTTAGAAAAATTAGTGAGTATAATAATTAAATATAAGTGTCAGAGACATTTTCCGTGGTAGCCTGCTTCATTTTTGATCATCTACCGGTTTCGGGCGTTCGCACATCTTCAGGATGCGTTTTTCAGACAGTGTGACAACACAGACTTGCACAGAGCAAATTCAGTTTACACAAACCACAAATTGAAGCAGGCACACCATAAAATGAAGCAGGCTACCACGGAAAATGTCTCTGATGCTTTCCAGCTCCGCGGAACCAACCATCACAACTACTTAAATATAAATATTTGTCCAACTCTTAAAAAAAAAAAAAAAAAAAAAAAAAAAGTAATAATCAAAATAATTAATTCTTTTCATCCCTGAATCACGTTTCTCTTTTAAACGTTTCCATGTAATTGTACTAATTTTATATAACCTTCATTTCTTAAGTTGTTCCTAGAATAAATAAAATGGGAAAAAACCTAACCTAGTTTTAAAATGGTTAGGGTTCCAGAAGGTTGATTTTTTTTTTTTTTTAGTTCTAAGAGATGCAATAGATTTAAAAACCATTTGACACCCTCTAGTAAATTATATTTTTGTAGTTACTTAATGATAAATTTTCGACCATGATAATAATGATAATGATAAAAAATTCCAATTCAGTTTAACTTATAAAATAGTAACATATCAGGGAAGGGATTAGCTCAGTGGTTAGCGCACTGGGAATCTTACGCGGAGATCCTGGGTTCGAGTCTAGCTGAGGTGCCCTTAGATTTTTCTTTTCCTAGGAGCCTTTACAGCTTACTGTCCGGTAGTGGATGTAATGTTATGGTGTGGTGTTGTAGTTTGTAGTAAGTAGCACGAGCGATTTGTATGAAGGGCTTGTAAATATGTAGTTTAAAAGAGAATGAAGTGTTAGCAATAATAAAGAAGTCGCACTGTTTTTCAAAAGATATATTCTCTAAGAGATATTAAGTTAACAACAATATGCTTATAAATTAATTGGAATAAACTCTTGAAACTTGATATGGCTCTGATGTTTTCACTTTGGTAGCTAGAACGAGTCTCCTTAAAATATCTCTTCTCTTTGTTTCAATTCCTCCCCTGTGAGAAGAAGGGGTAGTACAGTACAATGCCATAATTGTTCTTGAACCGTACGAGTAACAGGACTTTATACCTGGCTGGCCCTTTCGCAACATATTTTGATAATTTAGATTTATTTAAAAATTAATATTATTTCAAGTTTCTTGCATCCATCACATGGACAATGTTATCTGTAACTGAGTAGGCTCCGGGCTAATGACCATAGATGTCGACACGCCTTAAGTTAAAAAAAAAATATATCAAAACTAGGCTTCATGCCTAAATATCACCTCACAGGCTAAATCTAAAATCAGATATAGAATGTTTATCTTCTCAAATAATAACTAAACAAAAGAAATCGAATACGTAAAGTCAGTCTTTCAAGAGGCTTGAGACTTTAATTTTGAATCTTGACAGGGTAAAGCCAAAATGAATAATGCTATCACAATAGAAACATTATTAAACTTTATTTTAAACAAAGACACATACATATTAATTTAATATTTTGTGATAAAAATTAATTTTTTTATTTTTCAACAAATTATGTATTATTATTGTTAGACTCCAAATAGTTTTTGTTTGTATTGTTTTTTTTTTAAAAAAAAAACATGAAAAACTTGCAGATAGAAAAATACTTCTGTGTTTTTTCATTCAAGATTTATGTTTACTTTGCGTGCAATTCATCCTCACTTTAGCCATTTGTCACAAATTTAGCCCTTTTAAAATGCTTCTTCTCATCCATAACATTTATTTGCCTCAAAAAGATCTCTCTAAAATATGTTTATATTAGCTAGTATTTTTAAAACATGTCTACGGTTTTTTTTCTAGTCCCGCCTTTAGTATATTTCTTCGATTACTTGTTTATCTTTTAGTTGTAATTTGAGGAGTCGTATACATTCTATATTTCATTTTAGGCATTGAAGTGATGATATTTAAGCAGGATTGATAGATTTGATATTTGATATTTATTTATAAGTTGATATAAATTAAATTGGATTTTTTATTTATTTATTATAATATTATTATTAATAAGAAGTATTATTTAAATTTACAGCTTATATTAAAAAAGATTTTCTAGGAAATATCAACTTGGAGAGACACTAAAATGTTCGGCTAAATGTCTTCTTTTTTTAATTTTTTTAATCATTTGGTCAGGCCATTTATTTCAATTTTTTTGGAACTCTTTTCACCATTTTAGGAATCTAAACTCTATTGAAATAATGAAAACATGATTTTGATGACAAAAAATTATTTTTCTCTTACTCCTAGTAAGAGGAAGTATTTTAATCGTGTCAAATTTTCGATATGGAGTTTTCACCGGAAATATCCGTTTTGAGATCCCCCTGAGTCCAAAAAAGTGGTTTTTAGCAAATGGTCTGTGTGTGTGTGTGTGTGTGTTTATGTATGTATATATGTGAACAGCATAGCTCAAAAACGAAAAACCGTTAGAAAGTTGAAACTTGACATTCCGTTTAGTTATCACCAAGGGATCTAACAAGTACGTTATCTGTCAAAATTCCTCAACCGGAAGTACCACTTTACAAGTTGGATTTTTTTTTTACTTTCTTGCGATTTTCTCAAAAATGGCTCCGACGATTTTCTTTAAACTTGGTACATCAACCAAACATAACAAGAGCTACAACTTTTATTTGTAACATTTCTCCGGGAAAATACATTTAAGGGCACTTTTGTGGGAGGGGATGGGGTTAGGTTTTCTATATAAAGTACTATTCCAGTTTATTAGACAATTCTCTCATCTAAATAATGTTAATTATAATTAAATATGTTTCTAAAATTCCGAGTTTGAAAAAAAAATCGGATAACCGGAAGTGCGTTTACTTTAGCACTTTATTAAATGATTTATTCTCTTATGCGCAATTTTCTCAAAAATGGCTCAAACGATTTCCTTGAAACTTCTTATATAAACTAAACATGCAAGGAGCTACAACTTTTATTTAAAACATTTCTCTGGGAAAATTCATTTAAGGGCACTTTTATGGGAAGGGTGGGGTTATGTTTTTCTCTAAAGTGCTATCACAGTTGATTATACAATTCTATCAACCAAACAAAATTAATTAGAAATAAATAGATGGCCCAAATTCCGAATTTTAAGAAATTTAGTAAACCGGAAGTGCGCTTTTACTGAAGTTTTTTCAGTTTTCGTCCAATTACGTTAAATTTGATACACAAACTATAAAATTTGTCAATTATAATTTTGAGTACAGGAGTAAGAGAAAGTTGTGTGAGTGTTTCACACTAGATTTTTGTTTTTTTTTAAAAGATGAAGAAATTATTATATTCTTCTTTTAAGAATAATTTAAACCACGGTAGAGTGCGGTAGATTTTTGGATAGAATGGTTGAGATCGAGGAGAATGCAGAGTAGGAAATAAAGAGGAAGGCCGAGGTACATAGCTGGTAAGATCAGATGGAAAAAGGTTAGAAAGTGATTCATTTGTGCTGAGCGACGTCGAATATGCCCAGAGTCAGAGAGGCGTTTAGTATCCAGAAGTAGGTATGAAATTTTTTTCAGTTATTTTTTTTACAAGATACTTAGCTTCATTGTGTGGATATCGACCGATTTCGGGCGCTTACCCGATCTTCATGATTAGTATTAAATCATAGAATTGCCCAAGATAAAAATCGGTTTGCACAATCCTTCTGTTATGTGATAATACGTAAAATTGTAATAATAGTATGATTTGAGAATGTAAACCGATTTTGCCCTGTGCAAATCTATGAATGATATCACATCTTTATCGAGGTAACCTGAAAATAGACAATCTGTCCGAATCTGTCGACGACAACGAATTGAAGTAGGCTAACACATAGAACAAATCTTTGATTTTTGCAGCATTGCTGTTCAACCGCAATGAATATCTTTCTCTCTCTCTCTCTCTCTCGTCTTACATACTATAGAGAGGGGGGGGGTAAGATACCTCGGGTGGGCTCATCATATGGAAAAAAATAATATATAAATTAAATTTAAAACGGATAGCGAGTATTATTTATTATCACTTTCAATAAGCCAAAGGAATGGCGCTTACCTTGAAACGCAGTATCCTGGTTGCCAGTGTTGGAAGGCCCATGTGTCCTTAGCCCATATCGGTGAAAAAGGGAGATGAAAAAATAGGAATAAGGAAATACTTCTTATGTGCCTCTAACTCTTTGGTCTTTACCAATACATTGCTATTTGGCTGATGATTGTAGTAATAATTAAATGGGCTCCGAAAAACTGTAGGGCCCGGAACCGGATGTAACAACCATGTGATTTCACAATAACCAATGCAGGCCAGAGACAACCGGCGCTGCTTAATCAACGCAAGTGCCAGTTTATTAACACTACCCAGGAAAACCGGAAGTAACAAACTTGGGTTTTCACAATTAAGGGCAACCGAACTGGCATGAATTATATAGGCAGATTTACTTCTGCATTACAACTTACTACAACGAATGTTAGATAGCGACTGACGGAGAGATGAAAAATAGTATAGATTACCCCCTCTCTCTTGTCTTAGGACACAGCCTAATAAATTAGTAAATTATTATCAAGGTAATACAATACCCCTTGCATTCCTGAAATGGTTGTAAAATTATTGTACGCTATTGGCGGCAAATTTAAATTTATATTAAATACCGAACAATATATTTTTAAAAACAGCTTAGATAATTTCTTTAAACATTTAGTTACTTGAAATTCACTAATTCCCTTGGGCATATATCCAAACCGATTCCTGAACTAATTTCCACTTTTTTAACCATTCATTTATAAATTTTATGAAATTTAATTAAATTACTCCTGTTAGAGGAAGTATTGCGATCGTGTTAAGTTTTCGGAATTGTGGTTTCACTGGAAATAATGTTTAGCGGCCCCCTGAGTACGATAAATATTTAAAGTGAATGTTCATTCTCTCTGAATGTTTATGTGTTTTGTGTGTGTGTATGTTTGTGTGTTTGTGAACGAAATATCGCAGTTAGTTTAAACTTTATTAATATGCCTATTATAGGCTAGTATAAGGTTAAGTTACATACATGTTTATCTTTGTACAAAATAATTTCACTATTCTGCTCCTAATGAAATTGTAAAATTATAAACAGCTGAAGATGGCCCCATAGAGCCGAAATGTTTTCTTCTTATTTTAACGACGGTTTAGTTACAATTAGGTTGACATTTTCTAGTCCTTCACAAATTACCATTATAAACATTCCGTTTAATGTTATTCTGTGCAGAAGATACTTATTATCTAAGTTTTGGTAAATATCATATGGAGGCGAGAACAATGTGCGATTATTGTTTTGTTTATATTTTATAATAAATATTCCATTGTTCGAACCAAAGTTAAACGATTGTACAAATAATACAAATTAACAATTAAGAAGGGATAAAATTCTTCCAAAAACTTTTGAAATCCCGTCTGAAATTATTATATGTGCCACGCCCAAGTCTCAAAGGATTTAGCAGAGTTTTGATGTTTACACACTCGAGTTAGTATTACACAGTTTCATCCTAAGGGAGTGAACGACAGGAACGAACTTTGTTCTATTTTTTTTTGACATCAACATTAAAGCTTTCATTGAACCTGGAAATGTTCTTACCTTGCAAACGCGAATAATCATTTCATTAAAAGCCGCCATTATTTTTTTTTTGTTCCAGAAAAATGGTAGAAATGATATATATCATCTACTTAGGTAATTTTATGTCAAGCTTATAAATAACTTTTTTGATGACAAATGTATTTCCCGTCTATTTTAATTTCAATGTAATGATCCATTATTATTTTTTATTACTATATTCTGTAGAATCTTATTATCAAAAGAAATAACCATAAAGTGTAAATCTCATTAAAAGTGTAATCATTATTTTATTCATAATAAAAATTCTCTCTCTTACCTTATTTCTTATTATTTCCTAATTATTATTTTTATATTTATATAATATGCAGCTTTATTCTCTTTTTAAACATTAATTTTTTTAGTATTTCCGAATAATTTAATCTTTTAAGTTAATATAATATTTATGATTACGTAGGTTACATTACTACTTGTATATAGGTGAGGGATCCAAGCTGTAACTAGAACCAAATCCAAATCCATGCGTAATCCACCTAAGTTTCCAATCCAATCTCCCCAAGGCATTCAGTCATAAGAAAATGAATATTTCTTATAAACAATATAAAAGGCATAATCCCCATTACGAATAGCATCATGACTCATAGTGCATAGAGAGAAATCTTAACTAGATGCCTGAACAAGGTCAGTGTGAGAACTAGTATAGTGGGGTTGATGAAGGAGAAAAATGGTCTGGTTTGAATGAACAAACAAAATATGGCTAACACTGTATACTCGTAATATAAGAAGTGACACTGACTGCCTGGTACACTTAAAAATGGTAGAGTATGGTAAGTGGTAAAGGGTAATGACACGTTGTGAATGGCGTAATGACCTCAGATGTATGAACTGTGTTCTATAACTATCTCCCATCACTGTATTTATGTAATTTCTCCCACTCTAGTCCGAGAGAGTGGTCCTGTCATTTTGTCTCTCTTCCTCTGCTACGGATCCTCTCTTTGGATCCTATTACATTAGCAATATCTTACTTACCTTATATCGGCCTCCAGTAGCATCTAATATTGCCGAATACCTCCAGAATTCATTCATAGGGATGAATGTATAAGGCGATCAAGAATCTTTACAAACATGTCCCCACCCCCCACCCCAAAATACGCAACAGGCTTGGAAGTAATAAGTGGAGAGAAACGTCTAATTTTTGGCAAGCCTATCCATTTCTTTACTCCCCGGAGATTCTAGAAGAACAGAAAAATATCCTTGGAGAAAGATAGCTCTTCCACTATTCTTGAATATTCTAGTATCAATTTGAAGATGAAGACGCAGAAGTACTGTAGCCTAGAATGTGGCCTCACTAGCCCGTCATCTTTCAAATTAGAATCTTTATAAATAAACAATCATGTTTGCGAATTTCTACGCTAGTTTGTCTTTGGTTAAGTCATTGCGACTAACTTTTTTTTTTGAGATTGGCTTAATTTTTGTAGGTCAATATTTGATTTCATCAATATTCAAAAGAATTTAACTTAAAATTTTAATTTTAATATATTTTTTTAATTGTCCGTTAATAATAACATTATTATCTGTGTATTATAATATAACCAAGCAGTTAAAACTCTTAACATTACTCTAATTTACTGATTCACACTAGCTGTAATTAATCAAACACTTTAATATATAGTAAATACTGGATTTAAACATATTGACCTCTGCACTTAAAACGATTGGTTTTGCTGTGGAAATGATGAACTTGGTTTTCTAGTAAATGAAGGTTCCAATTGGATACATTACAAATTCCTATTCATTTTAGATCACTTTAAAGTAATGAATATATATAAAATATTTGGTTTTCAATAATTTTTTTTAATCTCTATTCAATTAATCACAAACGATTAATTATTTTGCAATGCAAAGCTTAGATTTTATATTATATAAATCATTCTTTATTGTGAACAATGACTGGCACACGACCCATTGAATCGTGGAATAGACACTTTTAGATCGCAAATACGCTGACACTTGTAACTTGCAAAAAAATATATTAAACCGTTTTACTAAGAAATGATCGTAAGCAAAGAATGCTGATAGAGAGAGTGGCACAAATGATAGTGTTGACCGCATATATCTTCTTGCATGCTTGTTACTCTGTTGATTTGAGGTTTCTATAAGTTGCTTAAGACTTTTATGATCTTGTTTAATACTGGTTTAAGATTTCTCTAAAACTACTTTATTCTCTGAATTTTGTTTTTTTTTCTACTAAATTCTCTTGGAGGTTAGGCGCAGCTTAATGTTTAATTTGCAGGAATTTGATCGCAGAATTTGCATAGGCAAAGCATTTGTGCAAAACTTTTGTAAAGATGAAGAGTTTATGAGAGGACAGAATGGCCAAACTATGAGTGATAACGATCTTAGGGCAGAGTAATGAGTGGCGTAACTCTAACTTATTGTAATGGACAGTCAATGGTGCTGATGTGTTGCATGTGAGAAATTACATCCTATTTAGATTATATATAGTATGCTTATGCCATATGTCGGTATAATGGAATACACAGTACTCTGTTGAGGATATTCACCATTAGCGCTAGACACTACATTAGCTAGAGATCAGCGTTATCATCGGCGTTAAGCGCACCTCGGTCTTGCCACTTTCTATCACATTTTGGTGCTCACAGATAAATAGGCAACAATCTTTTCAACCATGGTTCATTGCTCCATTAGCTTTCAAGGTGTAACGTCCCTGAAAAGGCTCATTGCAATAAGAGCTATGCCCCTTTTCAGCTAAGGTTCATTGCTCCATTAGCTTTCAAGGTGTAACAACCCTGAAGAGGATCATTGCATTAAGAGCCACGCTCCAACTCAACCATGGTACATTGCCCCATTAGCTTTCAAGGTGTAACAACCCTGAAGAGGCTCATTGCAATATGGACGAAAAGTCGATTTCTAGTACACGATTGAACTCGTCTCAACCCTGAAACACAAGTGTTTTTCATGAAAATGATCGCGGAAACTATAAGATCAATTTTTAAATAACCAAAAATCGGATAAAACCCCGTCTTTAGCTTGGGCCTTTAGCCCAACAGTTAGAAGTCTTAAAACAACATTAGAAGAATCTAAAACCAACCTTATACAGTTAAAAATCAACATTCGAAGAAGTCAAGATCAAATTATCAAGAAAGAAACAGTCAACCTGGGAACAAACATTCATGAGCTTTCATATCATTATCGAGGAGCCTATGCGTAATTCTCAAATAGTTACATCGAGCCCATAACTTCCAGGAAACAATCAACAGTCTTCACTTAGGTCTGCTGCTATAAGCACTTTTACAGCCAGAGAATTCTCATTAAACTAGGCAACTAGCTAACCCTATTCGATCGTTAGAACTAGCTAGAGTTTAGCTGGCTAAGCCGCCTACGCTATGAACATCATCACTCATCGTTTGGTCACTCTGTCTTCTCGTAAACTTTCTTTTCTTTAAAAAAAAAAACAGTGAAATATAATTTTATGAGTTTAAAATTTATTTATTTCAATAATATTTACCATATCCTTTAACTTCATCAATCATTGTTTCATTTATGTAATTTATCTATCCCTTCCCGTATCTACTTTATCAGTGTAATTTACCTCTTCTACATCAGTAAATAACTACTATTACATTAACCAACATAAATTCCTCTTGGCAACCTCTGTCTAAATAAAAACCCAGATTATTAACACAGGCCACAGTTATAACACCTGCGCTCCAAACACTAATTATAACAGTCATATTTTCACCCATTATTTATTATTTACCATTTTTATTACACTTTATTAGTTTTATATGATATGATTTTTTTATTTTAGAATTACCACTTTTCAATCTCATGTTTTTTTTTTTCATTGTTTATTAGTCAATCGGTTATTTCAATGTCAATATAGTCAATCGGTGTAAATGTGAAAAGGAAATATGAAACACTGAAGCCCTACGGACAACAATTATTTTTGAAAAAAATCTTAAAAAACAAAATTTTGTATGATACACTTATGCGATTTTTCTCTTAATGTTGGATAATACAAAAACATGTAAGATTGACAAATTTTCTTTTAACATCAAAAAGTTAATCATTTGTTCTTACATTAATGTAGCGATGGAAGTGGTACCTTACCCAGGCAAGTAATAATAATAATAATAATATAATAATAAGTAAGTTTATTTCACATAATACCATAAAAAAAAAAAGAAATACATTCATTAATACATTTGAAAACTTAATACGGCAAGGATAACCGTCTGCCGGGGTTTGGTTAGATACAATTACGGCAGTGCCTTTTATAATATATATAATATAAATTCAACAAAATATTACCATTAATTTCAAAATTTATTTACCACAAATTTAATAAGAATAATAGTGAATATTAACTGAAAGTTAAAAAGAAAAATAAATACAAGAAAAGAAAAAAGAAACGAAACTTTGAGAGAAAGAGAGATAAAAAAGAGATAATCTTGTTAATAAACGAAAAAAAAAAGAAATAAAATACAAAAGACATCCAAAACTGCCAATAGATAAAACAATTCATTATTGAACAATCTTTATATTGTATTCGCTGAAGAATTACTGAATACTAAATCTAGGGCTAGTGCGTTTATAATTAACAAATAATATATAAGAAAAATTTAAAAATTAAATTCATTTTTTATTATTTTTCTGTACTGCCATGCTGCAACCACGTATCTAATTAGGTGAGACCAATCAGGACCGTTCAGCAAATTGAGGAAGAAACCGAACGAAAGAAATCTTTCCCCAAACACAGATAGGCGGTAGGGAGCAAGAATAGGGCACTCTGCGACAAAGTGAAACGTGTCCTCCTTTACCCTATAGTTACAAAGAGAACATTCCTCCTCACTGTCAAGGTTGTAAGGTTTATGGTTGAGATTCAGCAATTCTCCTCTTAGCTTTAATATCCACCTTATCTCAGTAATACCGTTCTCCATCCCGCCACTACCAGTCAAATCTGCGCACCTAACCTCGTGGTCAAGCAACTTATAGATCGTATATCTATGTGAAGCCTGCGCCTTTTCAAGTTGGTTCAGCAAAAAACTCTTCTTCAACCAAGCAATAATGGACTGAAAGCGTGAAGGGAGTCCCTCTCGCTCCAGAACGTCCAACCTCAGATTAACCTGAGCCCGCTCGGCGAAAACGTTCCAACATTTAGCCCATGATATACCCACTCTTACGATCTCCTCAGCAACTATCCTAGGAAACCTTGATTGATCCATATTTAACACCTTTACTAGATACCGACTATTTAATGCCAAGGTATAAAAGAATATAGGCTCAAGGCCAGTTTCTAAGTGAAGTATGTATGATGGAGTGAAATTTGGCAAAGCAAATATTTTTCTTATGAAAAACCACAGGACTCTCTCCACCTCACGGAACTCCTCTGACCCCCAAACTTGAGCTGCGTAACAAAGAATAGAACGCGATACCGCATTAAATACTTGGAGTTTCGCTTTCAGAGGTATTTGAGGCTGCATTATCGCTCCTCTCCAAATAACATTTAACGCAAGTTTAGCTGACGAGGATTTATCGTGTAAATGAGGTTTTAAATTCAATTGAGAGGTCAACAACACACCCAAATAGACGAAACGATTTACTACCTCTATCTCCTGGGTCTTGTATGTCCAGCGCTCTCTAGTTCCAAGTCTACCTCCATTGCGAAACACAACCACTTTGGACTTACCAATGTTCACTTGAAGGTTCCACACCCCCAGTTATAGTCTGGAAGAGTACGCTGATATTATTGGACAAACATTATTTGAAATTTAAGTCGCACAGAACCTTATAGAAAAGAATTTTCCCTGAAAAATGTGTGAAATAAAAGTGATAGGTTCAAGTCTGTGCCGAAAGTATTCCAAGTTTAAAGGAAATCCTTATAGTCGTTTTCGAGAAAATTGGAAAAACCTCAAAAAATTACATAGGGTAAAGCTAGGAGAGATGACGCGGTAGGAGAGAAGACGCAGGCTTTACTTCTCTTGTTTGCCACCACGTGGCGTCATGGAAGTTAGTCGAGGACTAGCGAGATTGCAAAATTCTTCAGTTATTTTGTGTGTTCTTATGTTTTCTAGGAACATTTATTCGTATCAGCGTGTGTTTTCATAATGTGAATTTCCATAACGCTTAGTAATTTTTTTTATATACTATATTAATTTAAAAATAAAATCAGACTCATAGGAAGCCAAAATCAGACTCTACGAATCAATAGCAGCTGCCACAGTTCTCTATTCTTCAGAGTTATGGTCATTGGGACATTTGAATGTAGCTGGAAGGGTTCAAATTTCATTTTTTAAATTCCTATTTAATCTTCCCTTTAATACGCCAAACCACTTTATTCGATGTGAAACTGGTTGTAAAGATATTCGTCTTGCAATACTAGAACGTACCACTGAATTGGTGGGCAAAGATACTTTCTATGTCCGATGACGAACTTCCCAAGATTTTGCTTTTTGAAATCTATAAACACTGTGAGGCGATAAAAAAGCATTGGCTCCTTTATTTTAGTAAAATAATGGCTAAGCTGGGGTATGGTAACTTATCCAACTTCTCTGACGCTGAGCAGCTGCTACAGCAACAGAAGAATATTTTGGAAAGATGGTCGAATCACCTAAAATGTGTTGATTTCGAGCGAGTCTTCAACTCCAAATATAACCCTGTCTACAGATGCTTGTTGTCCACCGAAAAAACACCCTTTTATATTACCACTAAGTCTCCAATCAAACAACAAAGATTAATAGCACAATTCAGGTTATCCAATATAAACTTCGTTAGAATTTATTTTAATGGGGAAAAGTATGTAATTGACACAACCAGTAGATGCGAAATGTGGAACCTAAAAGAAAAAGAATCTTTGTATCATAGTTTCTTTGTTTGCCCTACTTACAGTGGATACAGAAAGTCATTAATACAAAACTATATTGTAAATGCTGACCTAAATACAGAAAATGATAATATTTATAATATTTTGTCGGTCAAGGACAATGACCATATGAGCAAAGTTTTTAACTACATTGTTTATGTTTTAAAATTAAGAAAGTTTTATTTTGATTGTTTTGAGAAGTAATTATTTCTTTCTTTTTTCAAGAGAAGTATTGTAATATTTTTAGTTGTACATTTATTTTATCTTATTTATTTTTGATTTATTGAACTATTAACTATTTATTTATTGATATGAACAATTATTTTGGAAACTGTAGTATCTTATGTTCTGTTTGAAATGTTATGTTGCTACTATGTATTTACTTATTTTTGGTTGTAGAACTGGCAACTCCCTGTAACATGCTATTGCATAAATACAGATTTATTTATTTTATATTTTTATTTTATTTTTATACTATATTAATTGCAATTGAAATGAAAGCTTTCCAGCTGTCGTTAAAGTTGGACTCATAGACCTAGTATTTACCAAGTTTCATGTCGATCAACCATGTTACCTTCACAGAGGACAGGGTCTCCTACCTATGGTGCGTCATGTATCCTAACATAGTAGGAGAGACGGCCAAATGTAGTGTATTTGAATTTGGTTTCTGGAATAAATGAGAATGTCTTTATTTTGAAAAATAACATTGTTTTTTTGTAGATAATAGTAGTTGACGTATGTTTTATAAGAATTACCTCTTTAATATATCTCCTATATTTTGATATAGGGCATAACTTTGAAATGTGCGTCATCTCTCCTAGCTTTACCGTATTCTGTAAAATGACATTTCGCATTGGTTCAAATTTGAAATTCTAGAAACACATTTATTGGATGATGGTATATTTTATAGGTGATTGAACCATTAGTAGTACTCAAGTGGTATTTTAAACAAAAGCTTAACGTTACTCCCCCACCCCCAATACCTCCCCCCCAAAAAAATTAACTACCTGGAAAAACGCTTCAAATAAAAGTGGTTAGATTTATAGAAAATCGTTGTAGCCGTTTTCTACGCCAAAAAAAAAAACGCGAAAAACTACAGAAATCTTGCAATAAATTGGTACTTCCGGTTGATGGATTTTGAACAAAATGTCATTGCAATGTTGGAACCTAAACGGTATATCGATTTTGAGCTTCCTCGATTTTTTTTTTTTTTTTTTTAAGATAACACTCACATATACATATAGCAGACCATTTGCCAAAAAACATTTTCCTCATACTTCGGGAACCTTAAACCATATAATTTCGATAAAAAACTCAGTTTCGAAAATTTGACACTCTTAACGAGATACTTCCTTTTATCAAAGGAGTAAGAGGAAGTAAAAGATATAATTTCCTGCAGAAATAGTTAGGTAGGTGTACGAGTTCGGTTGGCGTATACAACTACTTGGGCTTAGCTGGCTTGCCCAAGGGAAAAGCTCATGCTTGTCTACACACACACACACACACCCATTCACAATTACAATTTGTACAATTGGCAAAGCTGAACAGTTCAATAGATTGAAGTCCATTACGTGCCCTCTCTAACAAACCCTATGAAACAAGAAGTGGCAATCTAGAGTTAAGCCTTAGACACAGAAATGGAAAAAAGTAAAAAAAAAAAATACATAAAACTTAATTTTCCGAAAAAAGAAAAGAAATTGGTAAGTTTATTTATTTATTAGCCGTTAAATTTCCAAACGTAATGAAAATCGATGAAATCGTTTTTTTTTTTTTTCAGAAAATCCCCCCAAAAAAATTCAGAATTCAAATAAATATTTTTTGTTGGTGATGAAGTGTATAATTAATACATGTTAGTTTGTATGCACAAAGGAGATTGGTTACCTTATTGTGTGTTTACTGTAGTAGACACTAGACAGCGCTTTGATCAACTCCCTCAGGATACTTGTAATGTGCCAATGGTAAATCTGTTGTTCATTGTTTCCTCCAGAATCCAACAAAATTCATATTTTCTGTTCAAAACAAAATTCAAATATTTCAAATAAAGTTTAGATTTTTTTGAAATTAAATTATAAATTTAAAGCAAAAAGTTGGAATCATTTCCGGGAATGTAGTAAATATCTCCGAAACGTATTCTGTGAAGTGGATTTTTTTTAAACGATTTTTTTTTCAAGTTTGGGATTCTAACAAAGTTTATAATTTACTTAAAAAATTAAATAGATTTTAGAAATAAATTTGTAGTTTTAGATTGTTATAGGGGATTATTGTACTGCGACCTGAAAGATTTATTGTGCTCCCCGGAGTCTTCTCCAATGCACAGACAGCCTCCAAGCAGTGTTCTCTACCTACAGACAAGACTGCCCATCTTCGCACAGTGAGTTGTAGAGAATCCTAGCAAGAGAAAATCTAAGGGCAGCATGGTGTATTCGAACCCGGGACCTATACGTTGCTAATCCAGCGTGCTATCACTGAGCTAATCCCTTCATTCCCCCTTGGCTTACGTCAATTAACTAGGGACGGAGACCCTAGTTTGTGTAATGTGTTTGTCCTTGTCTGTAAAGAGTAGAGTGTGTGTAGTTTAAGTGTATTGTACAATTCTGACGAAGTGCATAGAGTACTGAGCTGTAGTAACCCGCCGGGTCGCTACATCCCAAGAAACTGCATGCAACAAATACCCTTAACTGGCTAATTAGAGGTAAGTAATAAGCAAGTCTATGCAGGTTCAAACACAAGCTGATGCAGCGCTCTGTTCGCATGCTTAGGCTATTCTGTTCAGAAAAATATATGCAAGTTAACACATCAATATTTTTCTCACACTTAAAGCCAAAATATCCGGGTTGCCCGTCCGTGAATGGGCGCTGGAATGTATAAACTGAATTTGCTTTGTACAGGTCTATAATATCACAGTGTTGTGACAAAACATCCTGATAATGGGCGTACGCCCGAAACTGGTCGATGACCACAAAAAAAAATAGGCTATCACGGAAAATATCTTTAATGCTTTCCAGCTCTGCGGACCCAGCTTCTAATGTATATTAAAATTATATAAGTGGTAGAGTCAAACATTGTCCTGAAGCGAATGTTGCAGGAAAACTTATCGTTACATTTCTGCATGCAGTAGAAGTTGTTTTTTAGGCTAAGTAGACTGGTATGTCGTCTATTACAAGCTGTTCTGACGAAGTACATGGAGTACTGAGCTGTGGTAACCCGTGGGGTCACTACTCCCCAAATAACTGCATGCAACAGAGACCCCTTGCGGGCGATTTTAGAACTTATACTGTGCAAAAGTGACACGTTACAGAGGCAATCACAGTACTCCAAATAGCAATTTACCTGGAAAATTATTACAAATAGATGGGTGTAACAGCAACCAAAGAGAGCAAGAGAAGCTCAACCACTCTCTCGGACTGGAGTGGGAGAAGCTGTATAAATATAGCGACGGACAGTCCAGAAACACAGTTGAAATCAGTTCAGTACATCCAATCGCTACGTGTCATTCTCATACCATTCTACCTTAAACATTTCTCTATTGTAAAATCCAGGCAGTCTGTGTTTAATTATTAATATATCAGTTAACCAGTGTTAACCAAGTCTTCTTCTTATATCATCAACCAGACCTAAATTCTCTCCACCTAAAACATCCATTATAATGGGCATTTATATGTGTAGAAAGAATGTGAAGTTTAAAGAAAATCGTTGAAAACATTTTAGAGAAAATAGCATTAACTGAAAAAAAAAAAAATTAGTACTAATCTACTCAGTTCATACCAAATATACTATTTATACCAAACATACTCAGTTCGCTAAATTCAATTACTACGCCATCGGTGGGCGATAAAGAAATTTCAACATCCACAGAGGATACAAAAATGGGCGATAGGTACTAAAAGTTTGACGGTCACTTCTCTAATGTATCACCTAAGTAATGTTAATATATTTTTGAAGAATTCCGAAATTTGAAGAAAATCGTTTTTTAAACGGTAGCGAAAACGGCTGTATAACGATTTCCTTTAACCTGGGAATACTAATTGTACAGATATAATAAACCTATCACTTTTATTTGGTAACATTTTCTTCGTAAAAATGGTGGTTATATTATGTAGTTCTATGGAGTTTGCAACGTTATGTTTCAAATGTTATATTATGGGTTTCAATGTTGTTGGCGCTCTTTACTGGACTACAGTTAAAATCACAACAACAGCTGTAAGAGAAAATCGTGTGAGTGTTCATAAAAAATTTTTTTGGAAATATTAATGCGAATATTATTGTCTTACGATCAAGAAAGATTGTTCTATTCTCTTTTACCATTTTGCAATATTTTATTTAATAAAAATCAGATAACTTTATTTTGTTTCAGATAATAATGTATTTTCTTTATAAACATGGTTCCCCTAGAGATTTATTTTTTTTATTGTTACAAAAGACCATATCGTATTTTTCTCCTTCTTTTTCTTTTTATATTTAATATATCTGCATTCTTTTTTTTTTTTCTTTTTTTTTATTGTTTTTATTTTATTGTTAAGATTCAAAAATGTAAATTACATTCCTATATAATATTTATCGTTCTCTGCGATGTTTATTTTATACTAGTACAATATGAGGTTTTCTATTTACATAAGTTTGCCAAACCATTGTAACCTATTATTTACCTGGAAATCTATTACATTTCACTAGTTTCAATTTTCATTGACAAAATTTTGTGTGCATTTTGTTTGATAAAGTGTGTTTGTAGAGCTAAGGCGCATGGCCTTAATATTGTATTCCAGGTCACGCGTTCAATACTTCCCCGACTAGTATTATTTTTATAAAATATTTGAAATATTAAATGACCAGCCATTAGGTTCAACAAAGTTTTGGCTTAGTGTAGGGAGGAGTAACAAAACTTTTAAAAAATCAATTTTGTAATTAAATTAAAAAAAAAAAAAAAAAATCTGGTTTGAGACTCACATTATTTCCTCTCTCTATGCAGAACACCTTAACTTCGTATTGAAAAAATTTTTATTCAAATATGATTTTTTCTTTTTAATTATAAACGTAGTTTTCCTCATCAATACATACAAAAATAATTATTGCTTCTTTTCTCGTAATCTCCTTTTAAAAAGAGGAAGAATTCACAGTACCACTAGAAATTCTTAAATCAGTATCTTGGAATAACTTCTGCATATATATGATGTTTATAAAGACAAAGAGCAGAAAAAAATCGCAAAAAAGCTATTGAAAAAAAACTACAGTACGTTGCTTCCATTACTGATTATTTTTACAAATATATATGAAGCCATGCATGTTTACTAAAAGAGCAAACAAATTTTGCGAAAAACTAAAAAAAAAAATCTGGTGTGAAATGCTCACACAACTTACTCTTACCGCTATTAATAACTTGCGAGAAGAGTGGTTGTGAAATTCATGAGCAGGGCACAGATTGAGCGGTAGTAACGGTAATGGATATCATCCATTTTATATATACCTAGTCCTGCCCATAAATATTGATAGAAAATTTCAATCATGGATTACAAAGATTATATTGTATATATCATTTTCTAGTTAATTTTACCTTATTAGTATAAGTTTATATGCTAGTCAGTATGAATTTTTTATTCATTTTATTAATATAGAGTTTGGTGGCAAAGAAAACCGTATTTTTATAGTAGCTCTACTCTCTTAGGCATTGAGACAATGTTGTGAACAGGCAGCCTTCACATGATTTACGCGCAGTTTTTGAAAAAGGGTTTTTTTTATAAAACGAGGTTGTTTGCTTTTTTAAAGAGAATTGGTTATTATTATAAAATCTAGGCTAGGTTTATATGGTATGAATGTACTTATTGGTATGGAAGTATTTATTAGTATGACTGTTTTAATTGGTGCGAAAGGTTTTTATCCTGAATGAAAGGACTGTATTTATATATTTATATATTATTTATGAATAATGTATATATTTCTGTATACGTACGTGGATATAGAGGTATACGATTATTTATAAAATTACTAGATTTACGAAACATTCTGGAAGAAGGAACATTAAAAAATCCCTCATCCCTCAGATAAGAAAAGAAAATATGAAATGAAAACGAGTAAAGTCTGTCAGATAGTGTTTAAGATTCAGAAAATATAGGCTACATGAAACAGTTATGAAATTCTATTAATGGGGTGTTTTATTAATAAGGATATATCGCCTAAAATGATTTTGTACAATACAAGGAATGGCACAACCAAGATATCCACACACTCTTCGTCGACTGGTTCGATGACTTAAGAAGGAATGCGTGGGATTATGTTCTTTAACCTGATTATCCATGTCATCTTGCTGAACGAGGTATTGGTGGCACGAGGTAGAGAAGAATGTGCCCACTCAGATAACGGAGATAACGGTTTGAGGAGAAAACGGTTTTATTGGCGCTAATGACTACGGCTATGGATGCGCCGAAATATAACAACTCTTCTCAAGAGGGGCAAATCAGCTTCTCAAATTTTTGCAACACTTTCTCTACCGGATGTTAGCCATGTGTTTATTTACAGTATCATTAAGATGGACAGCGTACCATCCCCGTTCCGGGCATCTTCATACAGTTCGTACAGAAAAGGCGATTCATTCTCTGGCAGCCCGAATCAGATGAAGCACAAATAATATATATAGCTCTTATACAGCTCCAAAGAAGCACAAAAAGTGATTGGTAGATTTTAAAGAGGACTCTCATCAGAGACCGTCAGAGTACCGTTATGATTTGATGGGGAGTGCGGTGATTTTTTGTGTGAAAAGTTTGTTAAAATTACCGCGAAGGTTCCAAAGATGATATTTTAGAACTTGTTGTAAAACCTCCAAATCAAAACCTTATTCCAAATATTCATTGGGTGTTTCGGCAAGATTCAGCCACCTGCCCAAAAGTTTAGGTCCCTCCCATGAATGGCTAAAACAGATTGTTCCTCAGTTAATTAGTGCTGCAGATTGACTAAGATCCCCTGTGGGATTGACTACAGTATGTGCTCACATCTTGAGAGAATGGCTTGCAACATTGCAGTCTTAACAACCTTAAAAAAAATCTATTGCATGCAGAAATATAACGATAAGTTTTTCTGCAACTTCCACTTCAGTGCAATGTTTGTGACTCTACCATTTATATAATTTTAAGATACATTAGAAGCTCTTGTGTTTTGGGTCCGCAGAGCTGGAAAGAAACAGGGATATTTTCTGTGATAGCCTGCTTTATTTTTTGGTCATCGACCGTTTTCGGGCTTTCGCCAATCATCAGGATTTTTTTTTGTCAAAACACTGTGATAACATAGACGCTTAAAACAAATTCAGTTTATACACTCATGAGTGCCCTGATCTGTTTCCAGGACTATAATGTTATAATTACTACCTTGGGTACCCTCATCGACTGTATTAAATGAGTAAAAATTTCAAATTTGAAGAACATTTGCAGGAAGTATAAGTCGTGTAATTATATCATACAATATCTTTCTCATTTTCATACATCTAATTATGTCACAATAAATTAACCTAAGCAATGTTTGAACTTGGAAAATTTTACTTGAACTTAACGGGAAAAGAGCTATAAATTTCATGAAATTAAAATTTCTAAATTGTATAAAAACTTAATTAAAGTTAGTTTTCTGTAATATTTATTCTTCTAGGTAATCCCCTTCTGTCTAGTAAGATAAATAGATTTCTTTTATTGAAGTTTGTAAATTTTTTTTTCTTTTACTTTTTATACGTTTGTACATAAAGTGTGAGTTACTGGGGTTGTGGTGAACTGTAGAGAAAATCGACTTTTTCAGTTTTAGTACCCTTCAGATTTATAACAGTTCAGCGCCCTTATCCCATTAATAAACCTATAGCTGAGGGTGTTTATAGCGGCTACACAGTTCGTTTTGATATCCTGTGTACAGTTGGGTATATACGAAGGGCCCCCATTAAAATGTGTCATTACTTTTCAACGCTTTTTCTCCACAGGTTATTCTTCAATAACACCTTTAACACTACTGGTAATAGCTAGTAAACATCATCAAAAAGTCAATATTATTTTTTTTTTTTCTCCTAGATATTTTACTAACTTGCAACATCTTGCTCAGTTATTAAATCCTATGGACAACTAAAATGTGGTTCTAAAGGTGTCGTGAGATATGTTGAACTGTAATGTTTGTTAGCGTTATTATTATTATTTCAATTTAGTTTAATGGCCAAGTGTGCAAATGTAGTCCACTGAATAGAACTATAGTTCTTAAGTAAAAAAATTTATTTTTCTAGTTTAGTCCTCACGCGTTGGTCTAATGGCTAGCGCAATCCCCTTTCGTGCGAGAATTCAGGGTTCGATTTCCATGTGGGCAAAGATGGTGTTGACCCAGCAACGTGATAAAAAGTGTGAAGCTACAGTTAGTAGCGCCCTAGGTAGCGAAGGCGTGGGAACTGCGGCGTGCTTACCACACCTCCCCCTATTCAAATCGCCGTCTGGCAAGCCTCGGCCCTTCATGGGCTGTTGTGCTATAGGGTTTTAGAGTTTTTCTAGTTTTACAGTGTTAGAAATTTTCAAGTATATCACAGCCCTTCGAAATAAATAACTTACTTTCGTGTCTCTTGTGGAAGGAAGGTTTAGGTGTACAGTTATTTTTAGTTTTGTTTACTGGATGTTGGGAATGAAGAGAGTACTGGGTGTTCAAGGACGTCACAGTCAAACGCACTCAATAAATTTATGATCTATCTATACATTGTATGATCTTCCAGCGTTGCTATTGAACGCAAACTGGGACCTCCAAATCACAGGAACCCAAAGATCCCAAGATGAAATAAGAGACAATTTATAACATTTTTCTGGAAATATTAATAAAGTTAGAAAGCTCTGGGAAAATTGAGACATTAGGCTTCTTGCTACACTCATAAAACGCTCCAGCACATACATTCTTCAGTGAATTTAAACGATTAGTAAAAACATTCAGACTTTCAAGAATTTCCTTCTTGTAGAGCTATTGGGGACCTCCGTGTCTTTTGCTCCTGTAAATTTTAACATGAAGCAACATTTCACTTCTCCTTTCTCAAATCGTTAGACGACCCATCGACTATTACTTGCACATTCTCCACTATCCCATCTATCTGGGCAGAAGGATCTTGGATTACAATTCTTCTGTTCTGTAAATTCATCCACATCAGCTCGGCTAAACCTCAGCCACATACAGAACACGGTAGACCGCTATTTCCATACCATTATAATGGGTTTGAGAAGAAGAGACTTTGGGTTAGTTAGATAAATTAACTAGAAGTAATGCTGAACACTTGTAATAGTAAGGTAATACAAACTGCCTGGACTTTACACTAAAATATATAAAATGGTAGAGACAGGTAAAGAGGAAAGGTCGTTGACTCATTGTGACTGCTGTATGAACTCTGCTGCAAGACTGTCGGTAGATACAGCTGTATTTAAACAGTTTCTCCCACTCTAGTCTGGCCTAAACTAGAGAGTGATCCTAGAGAGTTGTTTTTGGAGGCCTCTCTCTGCTTTGGATGGCTCTCTTCTGAACCTGTCTCTCTCTTTCTCTCTCTGATTTGGATCGCTCTCTTCGGATCCTACTGTAGATTGCAGATCGTTGTAGGGGATTATTGCACTGCGACCGAAAAATGTATTGTGCTACCCCTGGGGCCTTCTCCAATGCGCATCGGGCCTCCGAGCAGTGTTCTCTAGCTACGACAACTTTGCCCATCACCGGACAGTGAGTTATGAGGCTCACAGGAAGAGAAAATCTAAGGACAGCAAGCTGGATTCGAAGCCGGGACCTCCGCATTGCTAGTCAAGCGCGCTACCACTGAGCTAATCCCTTCCTTTTTGGATCCTATTACACCACCATTCTATCGATGCATACATGCGTTGTTACACTTGATCTTTTTCCCAAGATCATACTTCTGACAGTAGTGCTAATAGGATCCTCATCTTCCTTGCTCTAATATACAAACATATAGTAATATTTAGTTATTTCAGCGAATAGGGGGATATTATAATGTAATTGTTATTGAGGAAATGACATGTGATACCACAATTTCTAAGGTAAATTTAGGTCTTCTTTCACTGTTACAATCGTTATGAAGCTTGTCACTGGATAAAAGTGAAACTTTATTAAGATTCCTTGAAAAATTCAAATCAATATACAGCAAACAGCAAATTTTTTTCGCAAATATTCATGTTGCGAAAATTCAAACCATAATTAATTTAAACTTAACCCTTTTAAAGATTTTTTTTTTGGAAACTCCATTAATAAAATAACTAACACAGAATGTAATTTTCTTCATTATCTTGCTTCTAATGAATTATTGAACTTGGCCCAAAGTAAGGGGGGTAATCAATTTTACAACATCATATAATAAATATAAATCAGTTTTACTAATTAGACTTCAAAGGTAAACTAATATTTTCTGAAGTTGTCCAAGTATATTGATTGGAAAGTTTCCTTACTATGTGGCCTTGCTGCAACAACAACAGACACTTGAATTAATGAAAAACAGATCGATAATAGAGTGATTAAAAGTTTTTAAATTAATTTTATTTTGTAAAATATGAACATTCCGTTAATGATTAAAGTGTATTATGATTGGATAAAATGAATTTCTTGTTATATAAGTTCGTTATTACGTATCAGATTTTCGCAATTAAATTTTTCACCGGAAATACTAGTTTTGAACATCCTTGAGCATGAAAAATTGCTTTTTAGAATTTGGTCTCTGTAGTAAGTGGTGTCCTGTTGCATACTGCCTTGTATGTGGACACCTGCATTTTGCTGTAGCGTGAATAAATGGAATGTTGTGGTCAGTAGGATTGTTTAGTTCGTGAAGTAATAAGAAGCGTCGATGATAGGACGCAGAATCATGGATTGGATAGTTTTGTCTGTGGGTTTTTCGCGATTATTTCGTTTTGCGTTTTCCATAAAGTTTTAGTCCGTGAATTTCAAATTAGTTCGTATATTTATTTATTTATTTTTATTTTTTTATCAACAAACGGCATAAGCCTTGTGGTTGAAGTCATTGCAAGTGATACATAAATATAATAATAGTAAAATAATACATGCACATTTAACAGTAAAACTTTAAGTTGTGAAAAAATGTTTCTTGAAAAGTCCAGACGCCATTTGGAAATTCACATTACTAGGAATACACTCATTCCATGACCTGCATGTTCTACAAATGATGTCAGCGTTGAACAGCGCATTAGTCTTAACGGCAGTGACCACGAAATGCGAAGTACTGCGCAAGCAGCGAGGTGGTACATGAAAAGGAATGGCAGTAAGTAGCGCCATGCAATCAATTTCACCATTCAAGAGCTTCTTTAAGAATAGAAGACCAGCATTACATCTTCTAGACTCTAGAGAGCATAAATGAATAGCACCGTTGGATATCCTTTTGTTAAAAGTCCTGATAAAACGGGTTTATATAGCTTCAAGTCTAGCTATATCCTTCTTAGTGTAAGGACACCGTCACCAAATCAACGACGCATACTCAAGAAGGCGTTCTAACATCATTATACACAGTTAGCACCGCTTTGGGATCTCTAAGATCACGAGTGTGTCTTATTACAAAACTCAGCGCTCTCGATGCTTTCCTACATACATATTCAAATTGATTCGTGAAAGAGAGGTCATGACTCAGAATAACTCCTAAATCCTTCATGTTACGAGTCCTCTCCAATGGTTTGCCATCAATGAGGTACTGATATGATATAAAACTCTTTTTACGATAAAAAGAAATTACATTAAGCTCCATGCCAATACTGCAGCACCAGTCAGAAACAATTCGGAAGGTATCTTGAATTATAATGCAGTCCGACTGAGAAGCAACGCTATGGAAAAACTTCAAGTCATCCGCAAATGCAAGTACCTCAATGTCCGAGATCCTTAGTTTTAGGTCTTTAATAAAAATTAGGAGGAGCCACGGTCCAAGGTATGATCCTAGAGGTACACCAGATATAGCATCGAACCTACGTGATACTTCCAAGTGCCATCCTTACCCGGCATTTTCTACTCCGAAGGTAATCTTCAAACCACTTCAGCATAGCACCACACAAGCCTAGCAACTTCAGTTTCTTTACTAACAAGGAGTGAGGCACACGGTCAAAAGCCTTTTTAAAATCAGTATAAATCACATCAATCTGGAAGTTCACCTGCTATAAAATGAAGAAATGAAGCCAAGTTTGTAACCGTAGAGCGTTGACTTAAAAATCCATGCTGTTTCGTTGAAATAACCCCTCTAAATTCACTTAAGTGCTCCAACAGTATAATTTCAAAAAGCTTGGCCAATACGTTCATAATAGAAACCGGTCTGTAATCTTCAATATTCTGAGGGTTATTTACGTTAGGTATAGGAACCGAATAAACCTGCTTCCAAAGAGTAGGAAAAACACCAGTTGCAAGGGAAAGGTAAAACAACAATTTAATAGGCACTACTAGCGATGGGGCTAGATTTTTATTTTATTTCGCAGCATCAGTTTGAAGCGTTTGTCAAGAATTACTAGGTCAACATAATACCCACTTTTCTACACCATGGGATTTTAAATTTTACAAAGTGACGTGAATCACTTTAAAAGTAATGGAGTGGTTCCAAGTTTGAAAATAAATAAAAAACAAAAATACAAATAACTTTTAAAGACAATATAAATCAGAATGAGGTTATTAAGAAAAAGGTTCATGGTGGTATATATATCCTCTCTCGTGTCTGCTCTAAATATTCATTAAAATGTAATCTGGCTAAGCTATGCTCAGCACTGACAGTGCTGTTAACTTCTGCATATATGATTCTTCAAGTTCCTACTAAAGCTGGATAACCAGACTAATGCCATCTAAACATGTACAATTTCAACTATAATTCTGCTAATCTGTGGAAACGTCACTATATACACATACCTATATACATACACTCACACACACACACACACACACACACACACACACACACACACACAACTAAACCTTTATTTAAAATTTTATCTTAATTAATAATAAATAAAGGGAAATATTTAAAAAAATATATTTTTTTTTATTGGTAATGTTTCCCGCTCGAAAGAGAATTTTGACCCTAACCTTTCCTGACAGACCTTTGGTAAGACCTAAACGATTACCAATTTTTGAGTGATTGTTCGTTTTTTTAATTACTTTGTTCATTCATCATGACATTCAATTTATTGAATCTTTCCTTTTAATTAGAATATTATATTCTTTCAGTATTGTTATTAACGTATAACATATTTACTATTATTAACTTATGACGGCGAAGTAATGTGGCTTTTTATTTTCATTTTTATACACCTTTTTATAATTTTCTATATGCTTCTCATTTTTTTATTTATTTTTTATTTAGCTACATTGTCAGAAATTAGTGATTTTTCTTTCACTTATTCTAAGTTGTAGATTTAGTTGACTGTAAATTTTTGGCTATAGTTATTTTAGTCACGGAATTCATACTATTCTATTGTAATAGCAAGAGAGAATTACATCAGCAAGAGAGAGCAGGCAGACGAGAGAATTAAGGGAGAGAAGGACCCTCTCTGGTACTCTCTGACTTAAACAGGCTAGAGTGGAAGAACCTGTATATAAGCCAGTGAGAATCTACCTAACATCATCTATCTAGATATCTATCTATCAGATTCAACCATACATCGCATCGTGTCATATCTCTACTCTCACCTTTTATTCTATAAAATCATTACAAGACCAGTGCAGTTTGTGTAAACTTATAGGTATATTATAACAGTGTCTTCATATCCCGTCTAATTAATCAAACCTAATTTGTCTCCTCATCAACTCCTCATTCTCATCATCAACTCGTCACTGTTTCTATATTTATAGTTATTAATTTACTAATTTAAGAGCTTATGTTAATATGCTAAAGGTAGCCTGACTCATTCCTTTTGGGAATTTCACCAAAAGCAACTAAATATATATTACTACAAAAAGATATATGCAATAAAAAAAAAATAAAAAAAAAAAAATCTAGTTCATGGTGCCTCAAAACTTTATTTTGAACAGTCAAATTTATAAAATTTCACAATTATATTATTTGAAATTATATAAAATTTGACACGTTACTTTCACTTCCCAAAAGACATTACATCTTAATGATAAATAAAGTATCTTGTAACCATTATTATTTTTTTTTTTGCTATCCCTTCGTTTTTCCCTAGTCTTTGTATTTTCTGTGCATTTCATATATTATGGATGATGTCCCTGAACTTTTATTTCTGTCAATAAGGGGCTCTATCACAGTCAGCTGATACCACTCAAAATAATTTGACAGAATTTTGATATATAGATACTACGCACCTGTGCACGGAACATTGGCTATGTTTTATTTCAATATTGCCACTAAGGAAAAAAGGTTGAATATCGTAGTCTAAGCATATTCTTGTTTTTTTCTTATTAAATATTAGTTCTTAATATAAAAAAATTGAATTTTGACAAAAGCTAAAAAAACAATCTCAATTGTTCACACGATTTCTTTTCTGATGCAATTATTACTCAATATTATAATATTGAGAAATTTCTTTAATCATGGAAGTTTTATTCACTTGCCCTAAAATCAATATAAAGCAGGTGGGAGTACATATATATGTGATTACATTATCCATTAGACAGTGCCAGCATTTGAAGTCAAACATCCCAGGTGTCTCCAGGTGCCCCTAGAATCATTTCTTCCGGAAACATATTTCAAATAAAAAAATGATACGTCTATGATGTGCAGTACCCGATCCCTTCTATGGGTAGCCCAGGAGCCTGATTCAAGCTTCTATCTAGGATTGGATAGAAGACAAGCAGCTGCAATATTGGGCTAAGAACACCAACGCAGAGGCAGGCTAAATTCTTTATTAAAAGATATTAACCTAAATTTACCAAAGACCTACTTAGTCATAACCGAAGGGATATGTAGTGGAAGAAAAATGCAAAAATAAATAGTTTTGAAAAATATTCTAAGTGAAATAAATTTGGCAAAAATAATGTAATTTAAGGTCATTACTACGAAAGAGAGAGCACAGGAATCCGTTAGGAAAATAACAATGCCACTTGGCCAACTGTTTTGTAAGAGAAAATCCCCGGTTAGAGAGGGCATTCCTTCATGGATGTTTGTTGTAGACACCAAAGCAGAACACTTAGGAATCAGTGCCAGATATAAGTGAAAACATAAGAGCTTTGTATTAAATCTAGATAAATAATTAATTTCATAAACATAATAATTGTGATATTGTAAAATATTTAAATATCTTTAAACATAATATATTTATTGTTGTGGTGGTTGGTTCCGCAGAGGTGGAAAGCATCAGAGACATTTTCCATGGTAGCCTGCTTCATTTTGTGGTCATCGACTGGTTTCGGGCGTTCGCCCATCTTCAGGATGCGTTTTTCAGACAGTATGACAACACAGACTTGCACAGAACAAATTTAGTTTTACACCCTAAATTGTAAAACTGAATTTGCTCTGTGCAAGTCTGTGTTGTCACACTGTCTGAAAAACGCATCCTGAAGATGGGCGAACGCCCGAAACCGGTCGATGACCACAAAATGAAGCAGGCTACCACGGAAAATGTCTTTAATATATATTTAATTTAATCTACCAGTGTTTTCATAATTATTTCTTATTACTTCTCTCTTAAACATATATACTTACAAGCCCCTTTACAAAACCACTCAAGCCACACAATCTACCAGCACACAAACACACAACACACCAAAAACATTTCAGATATAAGGCCAATAGTGGGTTCATTAACATAGGCCCACTAGTGGGATATTGTAGGCTGAATAGGCACTTGCACCAATTACTATTTGCATATAACGCGTGATGCCGATTCAGCTAGGTCCAGGAGGAAAGTTCCCGGTACAGATCCTCTATGAGTGTACCGGTCAGATGAGGACAAGGTTTTCTTCAACTGGGGCACAAGCAGTCCTGAAGCCACGAGTTTCAAGACGAAATCACTTTCAGCTTTGTTAGGCCTTATTAAGAGGGCGAAGCTGAAGGATGTGCTATAATTCTGGAGAATCCACAGTAGAACTCTTAATGTAGATCGCAGTGGAATGAGGCTCGTCCATTTTTCAATCTGATCTAATGTGCAGATAGCATCCATTCCATGTTTAATGAAAATGGTTGGAATAGTTTAAGAGAAAATTAAAAAAAAAACTCAATACCTGTTCTGTAAAGTTGAACTTTACAGAACAGGTTAACCGATTTCCTTGAACTTGGAATTCTAGCAATAGTTCCACTGTAGCTAAATACTATATTGATTGTAGCACCAATAAGTGGCTATTTAGAACGAATGTTTAAACATTACTGTTCCCCTAGAACACTCCAAACAATGAATTTTCCTAAAAACATTTCGAAATAAAAGTGATAGGCATTTATATGTGCAGCTAGTACACGTAGTTCAAAGAAAAAAACGTTGTCGAGGAAATCGCGAAAACTGAAAAAAAAAAAAAAGCAATAAGTAAAATTCCTAAATGGATTTTGACCAATTTTTCCTGAACGGAATCCCTAGTTTTAGATTTTTCTTTTTTTGGCATAACAGATAGTTACAGATCATTTACTAAAAACATTTTTCGTACTCAGAGGACATCAAAATATGTATTTCTGATGGAAACTGATTTTCGAAAATTTGTCACTATTGCCCCAGCCATACTTCTTCTCACCAACTGTACGAGAAAGTAAAAAATAATTTTCATGCCTTTTGGTTTTTGATTGGCCAAATAAAAGTCGAATTTGAAACCGAGTTTTTTTTTTCTTTCTCTTACTCCTAATAAGAGAAAGTATTGTAATCGTGTCAAATTTTCGATATCGAGTTTTCCCCCGGGAAATATCCGTTTCGAGGTACCCTGGAACCAAAAAAGTGGTTTTTAGAAAATGTTCTTACGAGTAAGATCGGATTATTCACACGTTGTGGTGATCCCGGTAGACTCGCAAGCAGCGATCATGGCTGTCATTAGCTGGACTCCTCATGACTCCCAGGATGTTCAGTACTGCCGAGTCAGGATTCACCAATTGATAGCTCGTGGAATTAAGGTGGTATTGCAGTGGATTCCTAGGCATTGCGGAATCCCCGGTAATGAAGAGGCCGACAGGCTTGCGGGTGAGGGGTCTGAACACGCTCCACTTACATTAAGTACAGCCAAGCGCCTGATAGAAATCACTATTCAGAGATCCACCCAAGAGAGATACCGCCAGCAGACCGCAGGAAAACAGTGGGCCCAGTTATTGTCACAGTACGGACGAATCCCACCTACACTACCCCCGCAGAGTGTCCGTGGCCTGTTTCAGATTGCTGACTGGCCACGATTACCTCCAAAAACATTTACATCGCGTCGGATTGGCAACGAGCCCAGTCTGTCCAATATGCCTTCAGGATTACATGTCCGAAAATCACCTTGACGCTTGTCCCGAATCAGCGGACATTAGATCTTTCTTTAATGACGAGGATTATCGATTATCAATTTTATATTAGGCAGCGCGACTTAAAATGTCTGAAATAGCTTAAGTCAAAATGGCATAAGGAAAAAAAAAGAAGAAAATGTTCTATGTGTGTGATCCGACAGTACGTTATCTGCCAAATTCCTCAACCGAAAGTACCAGTTTACTGAATGCTTTTCTTTTTTTTTTACTTTTTGTATTCTTTTCGAAAATGGCGCCAACGATGATTTTTTCTTAAACTTTATAATTTTTATTTGAAACATTTCTTCGGGAAATACCATTTAAGGGCACACTTTTGGGGTGAGCGGGTGGGGTTAGGTTGTCCTCTAAAGTGCTATTTCAGTTTATTTCACAATTCTATGATCTAAATAATATTAATTAGAATTGAATATGTTTTTTGAAATTCCGAGTTTGAAGAAAATCGGAATGACCAGAAATGCCTTTTTATTGAAAATTATTTTTCAATTTTCTGTTATTTTCTCTCAAACGGCTCCAGCGATTTTCTTTTAACTAAGCATGTGAAGAGTTATAACTTTTTATTTAAATATTTCTCCGAGTAAACTCATTTAAAAAGGGGCTTTTGGGGTAGGGGTGGGGTTATATAGGGTGACCAGAGTTATATGCTCCACCCACTTTTTTTTTAAACGGCGGGAAATTTCGAAAAAATAGAAAACACGTATTTAATCATTTTTAGTCTAGTTTATTTTCAGTGATTGATCCATTTTTTTATACCCCAATATCCCGAGATACAGCATCCAACTTTTTTTTTCAAATGGAACATTATATTTTTTTTTGCATATTTTTATAGTAATTGAGCCTCTAAAAAAAAAAAAAAAAAAATTTAAAATCGGTTAGGTTTTTCAAAAGTTATGGTAATTTAAAATATGAAAAACAAATTTCAGTTTAATGTCAAAATTACCTTATTTTTTTTAAGAAGCTCTTCAAACTGGACACCATCAACGGATAGGCAAGCCAAAGCTCTGGACTCCCACGCTCTGTTTGTAGCAGCACTTAGGTGGCAAAGTCAACATCTAGGCAGGCTAGAGTTATTCGACGTTCCATATCTTCGACTGAAGTCATGGGATTAAGGTTACTGTATATTTATTTTTTAGATATCCCCACAAAAAATGCACAATTTTATGGACTGATGAATCAAAGTTTGCCAACAATGGCCTTCTTAATCGTTGGAACTTTAGAATATGGGCAGAAGAAAATCCACAAGTTACCTTCGCCACACGCCATTAGGTTGTTTTTTCTACAAATGTTTGGTGTGGAGTTTGAGGAAACCAACTAATCGGCCCATACTTCTACAGAGGGAACTTAACTGGTGAAAGGTATCTAACTTTTTTAAGAGACATTTTGCCAGTTTTGCTTGAAGATGTTCCTCTAAAACGTCGGTTAGATATGTATTTTCAACAAGATGGTTGCCCGGCACATAATGCGAGAGTTGTTCGACGTTACCTGGACAGAAATTTCCACGAAAAGTGGTTAGGAACTCATGGTCCGATCCAATGGCCACCTCGATCTCCGGACTTAACCCCAATGGACTATTTTTTGTGGGGATATCTAAAAAATAAAGTGTACAGTAACCTTAATCCCGTGGCTTCAGTCGAAGATATGGAACGTCGAATAACTCTAGCCTGCCTAGATGTTGACTTTGCCACCTAAGTGCTGCTACAAACAGAGCGTGGGAGTCCAGAGCTTTGGCTTGCCTATCCGTTGATGGTGCCCAGTTTGAAGAGCTTCTTTAAAGAAAAAATAAGGTAATTTTGACATTAAACTGAAATTTGTTTTTCATATTTTAAATTACCATAACTTTTGAAAAACCTAACCGATTTTAAATTTTTTTTTTTTATTTTTTAGAGGCTCAATTACTATAAAAATATGCAAAAAAAAATATAATGTTCCATTTGAAAAAAAAAAGTTGGATGCTGTATCTCGGGATATTGGGGTATAAAAAAATGGATCAATCACTGAAAATAAACTAGACTAAAAATGATTAAATACGTGTTTTCTATTTTTTCGAAATTTCCCGCCGTTTAAAAAAAAAGTGGGTGGAGCATATAACTCTGGTCACCCTGTATTTCCCTCCAAAATGCTATCTTAGTTGATTGCACAATTCTACCATCTAGACAAAATTAATTTAGAAATAAATAGGTGATTGCCAAAATTCCGAGTTTTAAGAAAATTAGTGAACCGGAAGTGTGCTTTTTTATTGATCAGTGCTTCTCCATAAAAACATTGGCGAATTTTATTAAATTTGGTATACTAACTATAAAGTTTGTGAATCATAATTTTTGAAAATTGGAATAAGAGAGAGTGGTATGAGTGTTTCACACCAGATTTTTTTTAATTTAATATGAAATCAGTGGCAGTGAGTGGTTTATTAATCTTAGAAATTAATAAACAAAAATTATTCACAAACTGGTGTGAAAACCTAGTAGAAAGTTTTATAAAATTTACAAATTTACTGCTAATTTATAGTGTTTAATAAACTGTTATTTATATTAAACGGAGGTAGTGAGGTACAACCTCCGTAGAAAAATATTTAAAATGAAATTGGAACAGTTTTATGGAAGAAAATATTGTCTTTAATTTGAAATACATCTTTCATATTTCATTACGAAAAAAAAACTGCTGCTAGTATTTATTATTGCATTTTTAATGCACAAAATTGATTAGTCTGACATGTATATGCGTGCAGTCGTCGCATTTATATTAAAAAGGCTCACTGTTCTTGTTTTGTAATGTTGTTCATTTTTCTTCTATTTCATGCAGACTATATTATTAGTCACGAGATCTAACATGGCAGACAAAGCAAATTGAGCAGAAAAATTACTGCCGTTTCAATTTGAAAGAAATAATTATTTTAGATGTGATCTGGCGGGGTGGGGGAAGGAGAGAATTGCACTACTCTCTCTTATTAGGATTATCACATTCTAGTTGACAAGTTTTTTTCTAAACTTGGAATTTTTACTATACGTTCAATGATCCTTATCCATTACACGTTATTTTAAGTGGCTAGCGTACTCGCTTGTGGCGCAAGAATTCGGGGTGCGAATACCACGAATGCAAATGCGTGTTGACCCAGTATCTTGAGCAAAATGAGGGAGCTAGTTAGCGAATGTAACAGCAACCAAAGAGAGTAAAGAGAAGAGAAATGAATCCAACCATTCTCTCGGACTGGAGTGGGAGAAACATATATATACAGCGACGGAGAGTCCAGAGATAGACAATTCAATACAGTTCATACTACTGAATTCATACAGCCAATCACTACATGTCAGTACCCATTTTCCACTCTACCATACAAGTGTAAAGTCCAGGCAGACAGTGTCACTCATTATTTATACATAGTTTATACCAGTGTTAACCCTGTCTTCTTATTTCATCAACAACACAAATTCTCACCACCTAACTCATTCATTATAGCGAACTTTGATAGGGAAGGCGAGAAATAAACGGCTTGATAAGCACACATCACCCAATTAAAATCGCGGCCTGAAGTCCCGGGCCCTCTGTGAGCTTGCAGCAGTAAGTTTTAATTGCATAGTACCACCGAAAGATTTTTCATTTTGGTTTCTAATAAACTGTGTTTATGTGTTAATTTCCATAATTCTATCTTTTCTCTTTTTCCTATTGAGCCAATCTCCTTCCGATGAATGTGTTTATATGCCAATTTTTTCAAAATTATCTCTCTTTCCTATCATTCCAATCTTATTCCGATAAACTGCGTTCAATATCCCAGTACCCATACTTTCATCTTTCCCTTTTACCTATGTTTCCAGTTTCCTTCGAGCAATCCTTTTGCATCCTTTCATTCCGTATGTCCTTCATCCCCGCCTTTTTCTACATGCCTTTTTTCTTCAAATTCCCAGAAGAAATGCCACCATTCCTTTGGGCCATCTATTATTTCCCATTCTCATATGATGGCCGAACCATTCGAGGCTTTTTACTTCGATGTTGCTAGAAGATTAGTTTGAGAACAACTTGAATTTTCTTGTTTCTTGCTACGCATTTCTTCGTTAGAATCTTTGTAACCTGGATATTCTACAGCACTGTCTCCTGAAATCTATTTCTATAGCTAGCAATTTCTGCCTTAGCTTTTCTGTCTTTCGTACAGACTTCAAGTTTGTACAAAGTCGTGCCAAATACGTTGGATGATATGTAATTTTTTTTTTTTTTTTTTAGCGTGAATACTTGTTTCGCTATTCTAAAGTACAGAGTTAGTATACTAATAATTTTTACTTTCTCTTACTCCTAGTAAGAGGAAGTATTGTAATCGTGTCAAATTTTCGAAATCGAGTTTTCACCGGAAATATCCGTTTTGAGGTCCCCTGAGTTGAAAAACATGGTTTTAGCAAATGGTTTGTGTGTATGTGTGTGTGTGTGTGTGTGTGTGTGTGTGTGTGTGGGTGTGTGTATGTGAACAGCATAGCTCAAAAACGAAAACTGTAGAAAGTTGAAACTTGATACTCCATTTAAGTATCACCATGGTATCTGACATTTGGTCATCTGTCAAAATTCCTCAACCGGAAGTACCACTTTAGTTGTTGGTTGTTTTACGTTTATGCGTTTTTCTCAAAAATGGCTCCGACGATTTTCTTCAAACCTGCCATACCAACTACACATACAATGAGCTACAACTTTTATTTAAAACATATCTCTGGTAAAATTCATTTAAGGGCACATTTGGAGGAGGGGCGGGGTTATGTTTTTCTCTAAAATGCTATGTAGTTGATTGTACAATTCTATCATCCAAACAGAATAATTAGAAATAAATAGATGGCCAAAATTCCGAGTTTCAAGAAAATTAGTAAACCGGAAGTGCGCTTTTACTGGACAGTTTTTCCAGTTTTCGATGAATTTCATTAAATTTGGTATACAAACTATAAAATTTGTTAATTATAATTTTTTAGAACTGGAGTAAGAGAAAGTTGTGTGAGTGTTTCTCACCAGATTTTTTACTTGTTTTATTCTTGTTTAAACTTCCCTTTCCTTAATGCCATCATACACCGAGATATTTAAATTCTTAATATTATTTCACTTATTATTTTTTTTAAATGTATCGTGGTTACTGAGACAGATATACTGAGACCTGACAAAAATATGATCACATTCATAGTCGAAAGGGAAGCACGTAATGTCAAGCCACCCATTGTTACTGAAATGAGAGTTAAGAGATGATCCTGATTATCGCGCTTATACCAGAATATCTATAGTTAATTTTATACTAAAAAATATAGTGCTATTAATCTCATGAGGGAAGGGATTAGCTCAGTGGTAACGCGCTGGACTAGCAACGCGGAGATCATGGGTTCGAATCCAGCCGTGCTGCCCTTAGATTTTCTCTTCCTAGGAGCTCGTTACAGCTCACTGTCCGGTGATGGACAGTGTTGTCTGTAACGGGAGAACACTGTCAGGAGGCCGGCAGTGGACTGAGTAGGCTCTGGGCGCAAATGGCCACAGATGTTGAGACGCCTTAAATTAAAAAAAAAAAAAATAAACTCATGAACTTCCTGAATCTGGATTGCATCTTTTAGCGACTGTGTATAGAATGAAATTTTGCAAATCATTTTATACTTCCCGATCAGTTAATTCCTTGACCATCATATACATTGTAAATTTTATTAGACGTGATTATTCCTTGTTTAAACTCCAGTAACACTATGAAAGGACAAGCTCTCCCACAGAGGTGAAAAATTTATTATTTTTTTCCAATATATACTCTGCCACTGCTCTGTTAAAGCTAACTGGTTATACCGTGAATATATTAACGACATGAGGATAAATGCACCATATTATTATTATTATTATTCTAGAAAGCAGAAATTATTAATTAACTGATTAGATTAGGACCTTTATTCCCTTCTATGCCACTGACCAAGTTTATCGCATAGTGTGGTTAGGGTGAGATATCCTCGGGATAACTAAGATCATTAAAGATTTAGATAGTCTAGTGGGAATAATAAATAAAGGGAATTGCAGGATGAGTGAATATTGCAAAGATAAAGGAACAGGGAAAAATGCATTAAATAGTTAAGCAGCGATAGGGGTCATAACTTGAAATGCTTTTTTATTGAATTCTAAATTGCCATTTCAGGTTGTATTCGGATTGACAGAGGCATTCCTTAAATCATGTTCTAAAATGAAGTCATAAGAATCAACTAGGAAAATGCAAGGTTTACATCAGATTTTTACTTTCTCTTATTCCTAGTAAGTAAGAGAAAGGTACTGTAATCGTGTCAAATTTTCGATATCGAATTTTCACCGGAAATATCCGTTTTGAGGTCTCGTGACCCCAAAATGTGGTTTTTAGCAAATGGTCTGTGTGTGTGTGTGTGTGTATGTGAACGGCATAGCTCAAAAACGAAACACCGTAGATAGTTGAAACTTGATATTCCGTTTAGGTATCACCATAGGATCTCACAGTATTTTATCTGTCAATATTCCTCAACCAGAAGTACTACCACTTTACTATTTTTTTTTTTTTTTTTTACTATTTTGGTTTTTCTCAAAAATGGCTTCTACAATTTTCTTTAAACTTGCAATATCAACTACTCATGCAAAGAACTACAAATTTTTATTTGAAACATTTCTCTGGAAAAATTCATTTAAGGGAAGTTATGTGGGAACGGGTGCTATTTCAGTTTATTAGACAATTCTGTCATCTAAATAAATAAAATTTAGCAGTTATACGCGGGACTTGAACTGGGGACCTCCCACTTACAAGTCCATTCTCATAACCACTACACCAACACCCGCCCCATTTTTATAATTGTAGTAACTGCAGTAAGAGTAAATCGTATGATTATTTCACAACAGTTTTTTTTATTTTTATAAGTGCCGATTTGGATAGTCTTTTTAAATACACTTTTTAGTAATAAAGTCAGATACATCTTGTCGTGCACTAAACCCTTTTTGGAATAATTTACTTTTAATTAGTTCTTAGAATATAATTTTAATAGGATATTAATCACTTTGTGATAAAAACTTTTCTAACAAAATTGATAATAAAACCAGTTTTGTGTTTGAATAAGTAGGCGATCAGAATGAGCTGGTAAAGGTTTTAGTGTCAAGTTTCTGTGGTAAATATACAGATTCGGTTGGAAGTTTATTAGTAAATATCTAGTGGTTTGCTTTAGTTTAACTTGCTATACCACTCTCAGCCAACAATACTATAGAGAACAATCATCTACAAGTACTTATATAACTTCTGTTTATATCAAATTTCTCTTTAATAGATCAAGTTTGAAACTGAAATTATTATTATATTAAATTTAATACATGAAATAATTTAATAAATCTGTTTTAAATTTATAAAACTATAGTTTTGTCATTTTTTTTGTTTTGTTTATCGATTTATTATTATTATAATCTTGATATAATTATTATAATTATTATTTTAATTGTTATTTTATTTATTTATTTTATATAAACGCGGCGAATACTCTAACCGACTGAATAAAAGAAATATTATACTTTCTCTCCAGCGTCTTAGTGTTCTCAGTAAAGACTTTTACGCTTCCTCCAAGAGTCGGAAATCCAATTCCAGCGTGTGCACATCTTGATTATAAATGTCAAACTATATTCCCCATCGTCCATTAGCTGAGGTGACTATTAGATTTACCAGCTATAATTGATATATATTTACGTTTTCAGTTGCTAGTTCTTGATACTTCCACAAATTCTCGGTCAAAGTTTTCAGATATATCTATGGTTGGTTCCACAGAGCTGGAAAGTAACAGAGAATTTTCCATGATAGTCTGCTTCTTTTAGTGGTCATCGACCGGTTTCTGCCGTTCGCCCATCATCAGGATATTTTTTTTTTGTCAAACAGTGTGATAACATAGATTTCCACACTGAACAAATTTAGTTGATGCAGTAAATTTGATAGTGTATCAACTAAATTTGCTCTGTGTAAGTCTGTGTTATCACACTGTTTGATAAAAAAAACTCCTGATGATGGGCGAACGCCCGACACCGGTCGATGACCACAAAAACAAGCAGGATGTCACGGAAAATATCTCTGATATTTTGAATATATAATCATGTTAGGATTATTCCGATATCAATTATCAGCTGTCCTTTATGGGAATTTAAAATTGAAATGTTCGTCCCAGTTATAAAACCTATCACTGATTACGCATCGTCCCCAGGATATTTTAATATGACTTTTTTACCATAACGGTTTAGGAGGAATTTTTATAGAATTGGAACGCCTCTTCCTTTTTGGCATAATGTCATGTTTAATAGCCATAGCTTAGTGCTTGTTGCAGCTTGCGCACATCATGCTAGCCAAGATTAGAGCATTCATTATGTTGTACTGGATGGATTAATAAATTAATTGTCTTGAATTATGAGAGCAAATTCCACATCATCTCCTGAGAGAGTTTATCTCGTACCAATATCTTGTGAGATACACCATCAGCGTTTCCTAGCTGCCCTGGACCTTTCTGATTTACTATTTTTCTATCCAGTTTTCGTATGTGGTCGGCCGCTGACCAGTCTGAGCAGCCAAATTAATCCGCTAATATCCCATTTTACAGCTTACGACAGACTTCCGGATAGGAGACTTCCCAGATCTCTCCTGGGCAAATACAGTCTTTTCTGAGAATTATAAATGATGTATCATAGCAGCAGCAGACATCAGCAACAAATCGGTCTAGGCATTCCAACTTAGTCTAGCTTTTCTCTTTGTTTCTTCAATTCCTCCCCTGTGAGAAGAAGGGGTAGTACAATGCCATAATTGTTCTTGAACCGTACGAGTAACTGGACTTGTATACCTGGTCTTGTCCTTTTGCAAGGGAATGTCAATCTTTTTCTTAATTTTGATTTATTTATAATTTAATATTATTTCAAGTTTCTTGCATCCATCACACACTTATAGCTTTAATATCGTTGTTGTTGTTGTTACGTATTTGTAGTTGTAGTTGTTACTATTTTAATAATTAAAAGCAAGCCTAGGTGAGTGTATTGTTTACATAGCATTTAACAAGTGTATAGCATTTAATAATGTTAACCGGAGATAATATTGGGAAGATATTTTTAGGTCACTTTCCATTGTGGTTGTATCTTAGCAACCATAATAAATAGTCTTTACATAGAAGGATTGGGTTATACACTGGGCCTTGCTTCACATGGTACGGTAGTATCTCCAAAATTGTTTTCCTACACAAACATTATTATATAGGTATGTCTATTCTATTTGGCCAATGAATAAATTGAATTCGTTTTCTTAATTTGATCTCTGCTCTTTTTAACGTTATGAAATTTACTTGCTGTTGCGAAACATTGGTTGATAATATATATATATATATATTTTTTTTTAATCACAGTGCTTAGGAAAACAATGCCCTTACAATTTACATTTCTTTTGTATTTTCTCATAGTTAATTGTAAAAAAAAATTCTTACATGAAAATATGGGTGGAAGTATTTCAGAATGTGTCCATTTGTACTCTAGCTGACTGCTGTATGAGGAAATAATTCGTTCCGATCGAATTTTCAAAATTCAATTTTATTAGAAATACATTCTATCTAGTACCCTCAGTCCGAAAAAAAATGTTTTTTTTTCTTAACAAATGGTCTTCTCCTAGTATGTGTTTTGTGTTTAGTGTGTCTATTTAATCCATATATTGTAATGTTGAGGTAAATTAAAAGCATAGAGATAGATTTCCAAATTTTACGAAAATCGGTTAAACAGAATTGCGAGTCTATAGAATAGATTTTTTGAATTATCTCGAAACCTGTTGCAATGATTATCTTTAAATCTGGACTGATAACTGCACGATATCAACCTATAATTTTTTTTTTTTTTAAACATTTACATTTTGGGATTCTGGGACTCTGTTATAGATGGCAAAAGTTATAGAGGTTTGATCTGTCTATCTACTGAAGTACAGTGTAATCATATTAAAAGTACTACTTGCCAAGAGTTTACTAACTACATGTATCCATCCACACTATAACTATATCGATGCTGGTATATTATCGTTCTATAAGACAGAAAGTCAGCATTCCTATCAATTTCATATCGTTTCTTACTCTTTTTTATGAATACTGTAACGTTTTTCCAACTAGCTACTGCAACTGGTTTCGCTAAGTTGATTCGGTTTAAATAAAACACACTAAACTTCTAAAAACACCAATTTATTGTTCGGCACAATAAATTGCAAATGAAACACTTCTTAAAGACACTGTATAAACCAACAAAAGTTCTCTCAGTTCACTTTTTATTCACGTTTAACAACTTGCACTCCGTTTTGTAACAAGATTGACTGACTCTAGCTGCCGTTCTCCTATTTATATCACTGGAGAAGATTCTGGAAGTTTCTCGAACATTCTAAGGTCGCGGTAGACCGTGGGATATCGCTGTAGAAGATTCTAGAAGCGCCCCGCTAGCGCTTTCCAGCGGCCACGAGGAGAACATGAGGTGCCTGCTTCTTCCGCTAGATGTCACTAGTGGCTACGTTACAATACTATATTTGAAGAACCATTAGCTTCAATAGTGGACTTCTAAAGTATTTAAAATTATTCACCCTTCTTTTTTTTCTTTCACTATTATTTCCTCATCATTCATTGTGGAGAGATATTCTATTTTCCCAAAATTTATTTCCTTTTTTATTTCCTGGTTCTGTGCAGGATAATAGCCTGATCATCTGCATACACTAACTGTGCGATATGCATGATCTGAAATAGGCACTTCCATGGTACTAGCTCCAGCAATAAACCCTACAATAAGGCGAGGGCTAGACGGACGGATTTTGACGCACTTATTTTGCGTTAAATAACGCAAGAAATCTGGAGTGCGCTGATACTAGGTGAAGTGGCTAAACGCTACTAAAATTATCGTACGAAGTAGATACAGCACGCGTTCTCTAGGTCATAACGCAAAAGGATGGATCGGGGCCCATACTTCATCGAGAAATAACGCAGTGTTACTGGCTAGACGGGAGGAAAACCACGCAACGGAGGTTGCCATTCTGTTTGTATAGCTCCTTTGTACTAGCTATTGAATTTTGGTATATTTTATATATCCTCTTATTTTGGTGCATTGTTTATACAACATGGATCATTACATTAACAGCGAAGTATTAATTCTTGAAGTACATACGATATTAAATTTATCGACATACTATAGTATTCAAAATATAAACCTGGGTATTATGAAGTTTATCATGTGGATATATGAACTTTCCTTTATAACCTCGATCATAAATTATTCGATACACTCACCAATTTTTCTGTCGTTTCGGTTTACGACGTAGTCGACTTACATACAATCAATAACGAAATAACTAATTCCGATGTAATGCTTAACTTTGCCATACTTTTTGAACAATGTAGTTATGCGAAATGCCTTTGGAATGACACGTTATCCACTGTTGGAAGTACTGTACTACGTTAAAAATCGATCATGTATCCACTGGAAAACGTACTTCATTTAACGCGTTAAATCGGACAATTTAATTGCGTTATTTATCGGACAGTCTAGCCAGGGCTTCATGTCATAAAACGTTCCATTAATTTTCATAATTAAAGTTAAAATCTGACCGTCTAGCCGTAGCCTGAAACCTTCTTTGACACGAAGAATTTGGATAATATTATTCCGACTTTCACTTTCCATTTGGCTTTAATAGTATTTTTAAAATTCCAGCTCCAGTAAGTCAAATTCAAACCCTTCAGCCAATAAAATCTTCTAATTATTTTAAATCTTTTATGTTTTTCACTGATGGAAATCTCCTGTGTCTAGGACTTCGCAAAATCCCATTATAACAAATTCAGCATTATCTTTTTCTCCATTAAAAACTTCTCTTCAAATTCAATATCATTATGTAACCACCCATCTGAAACATAGTGGCCTTTCTTCCAACCACATATAAATTGTTAATGATAATACATTTTGGCCACATTCATGCTAATGAATCTTTAACATATGTTTTTCCAAATTTGTTTTTATACATGCAAATATATAGTTATAAATTTCAATAAAAAATTTAAATGGAAAAAATCTTTTATGTATAAATGAAATTTAATATCACTGGTATTAACGGTCACGTAAAATTCAAATAGCGTTTAGATACCACAAGTGTAATGTGTGTGTGTTGTGTGAGCACGTGTGGTAGCAGAGTTCATCGAGATACCGCAAATCAGATGCAAATATGTACATCGTTTACTTGTAATAAAAATTAGCATTAATATTGTTCTGTACCATTAGTATAAATTGGTCGCAAAATGTTTATTATAGAATAACATATTTTTTTATTGCTCAGTATAATAGCACTATTATTTATTAAAACTAAGTAAATTAACCAACTGCTAGTGAGAAACTTAATAAGTTGCCGTTCTAAGTACTTAGAAAAAAAATTAATGAAGTAATTACATTATAGTCTAGAAGATACGGCCAATAAGTTTAACAAAACCCATATAACCATTGAGTCTTCACGCGTTGGTCTAGTGGCTAGCGCACTCGCCTTTCGAGCAAGAATTCAGGGTTTTTATTCTCGTGAGGGCATAGTTGGTGTTGACCCAGCATCGTGATAAAAAGTGGGAAGCTACAGTTAGTAGCGCCCTACAGGTAGTGAAGGCCGGAACTAAACGGTGTAGGAACTGCGGCGTGCTTACCACACGTCCCGCATTCAAATCGCCGTCTGACAAGCCTTGGCCCTACATGGGTTGTTGCGCCATAGGGTTTCAAATGACTATTGAGGTTGATTTAATGCTACAAATTCCACAGAACTGGTTGCAATCAGTTTTATCGGAAAAATCTTTTCGATAATAAAAGTGATACGTTTAGTATCTATGCAATTAGCATTCCAATTTTAATTATATAGTTATAGCTGTACAATAGCCATAATAATCCTTTAATTGGTTGCAGGTCTTGGTGAAAAGAACCACTCTAAGTTCTGTGGCTGTTTTCGAGAAAATTCGCCGCCAAAAATAAAAAAACTTTCGGTCAACAGATTTTCTTTAAAGTTGGAATTTTATGTGTACTATAATATTTATAGGCGATAGAACCGTACATTTTACTTAACTGATACTTTAGAGAAAAGCATAAAGTTAAAGTTCCCACAGAACTTCATTAAAAAATAATTTTTTATACACTCAGGGGACCTCACAAACAAGTATTCCGGTGATAACTCAATTTCGAAAATTTGATACGATCTTCCACTTACAGAGTATGAAAAATTAATTTAATTATATGGATGTCTTATTTGTGATTAGTTTTTGGGCTCTTCCGGAAAATAAGCCTTCAGCCGACACTAGCGACCCTAGCAGCAATAATAACAAATGCTTGTTGTTTATGAATATATAAGTTTATATTATCTCTAAATGTAGTTAAGGTGATAAATGTAAGAACTTTTTTTAACTTTAGAAAATTATAATTAATGCTTGAATATTAGACAAGTACGTAAATTATATTAGGAGTAGTTGGCTTTTCTAGACCGCTTGTACTTCCTAATCGGTGATCTGATTGAACGAAATCGAGACTCAATTTAGAAATAACAGAATTAATTTCTTTATTTTGTGGAGACACTAATTTCTTTTGCTAGAACAAATTTTTAATTTACAAGATTTAATGTATTTGTCACCGATTCATCTGCCGCGCCCATCACGACACTAAAATAATCACTCACAAACTTAGAACAATAAAATAGTTCTAGTCAAAATCGTAACACTGTAGATCTCGAAGCATTCATTATTGACACAACATATCTCAAATTATGGGCGTTCTATCCCTTCGGCATGTTCCCAGGATGACTATGAGATTAACGATTAGAAAAGATTTCATCTATTTTAAAAATGTATTTGTTTTTTGAAAATTAGAATTTATCTGTTTTATGATATATTTTTTGAAGATACGTTTAAATAAATAAAAAAAAACCTATGGCGCAACAGCCACGAAGGGCCAAGGCTTGCCAGACGGCGATTTGTATGGGGGTGAGGGATGTAAGCAACCCGCAGTTCCCTCGCCGTTTAGTTCCGGCCTTCGCTACCTAGGGCGCTACCAACTATAGCTTCCCACTTTTTTTCACGATGCTGGGTCAACACCGTTTCCTCATGGGAATCAAACCCTGAATTCTGATCCCTGAGTGTGCTACGATAAACGCGTGAGGACGGACGATACGTTTAAATAAGTAATATTAATTTGTAAAGTTTATGAATTTTTCTTTAATTTTTTAAATTTAAATTTAAACGACCCCATGAAGTTCGGATTATTGTTTTTATTATTGTACATACTTATATTTTGTTTGAAAGCTAGCAGTGTACCGCTTCTTAGTGTCTCACATGCCCTGAACTTCTTTCCAACCACACACCTTTCGTTCTAAACCCTTGTTTTTATTTTAATCTTACCTCTCCCCCTCTCCTTGAAATCGGATGGTTTGTCGCCATATATTCACTGTACTCTAATCACTGCCTTTTTGTCCGACTAGGTACTTCATTGCTACCTGAGAAAGAATCTGCCTTCTTGGAAACGGCGGGTACTATGTAGTTATCTATCCATCTCCATTCTTTATATGTTCGATAGTAGTTTGCCAACTGTTAAATAAACCTTCTTGCTGGAATTAGTGATTCATGGCCACCCATCATCCATTCTTTTCAGGTTTATGTTAGAGTAGCTACACCTGTATTCATTCAACACACTACACACAAGAATATTAGTACTAAATAAATATGTTATTGTTATTATTCTAATTAGATACATTAAAAACAATGGGTTTTTTTAAAAAGAAAGAAAATTATGTTCATTCTAATGAGAAATAATCATATTAACTTTTTTAATTTTCCTGTTTATTTAAGTAGTTCTTGAATTTTTTTTAATCAATAATATTGATAATTAAATTTTGTTAATTTATAAGTTTTAATTATAGCCTTGATTAATGTTAATAATACTGTCTATAAATAAATAAATAAATAAACAAAAATATAAAATAAAAAAAAGTTTGCTCACTTAGAAACTTCTTACTTTATCAACAGTAGTATGTACTGCGATAAGTTAGCAAAAGAATTGTTGAAATACAAACATCTATAAAGAAATAATATAATACCTTAAGGTATAGTGAATAATCCATCATTCAAGTAAACTTGTATTTTTAGAGTGTCGAAAGAATTGTGGTCACCTAAGAAGAAGGAATGGTTTGAACGAACGTGCTAGTATGGTACAAGCGAAGGATTCTGTTAGTTTATACTGTATTTTAGTGTTTGTGTATCTGTGTCTATACACTCGCACTTTCTCTATCTTGCTTTCTTTCTATAAAGTGGTAGATTTTTATTGAGAGCGTGACCGACAGTCTGTATATATATATATTTGTGTGCTCAAAGACAAAATCTTTTTTTTTTGTATCTTTGTATTTGCGCATCTGTCGATTTCTTTTTCTTTTTTTTTTGTTGTCGCTGCACTTGTCCTGTGATTGGAGATTTGGAATTCTGTATGTTATCAAAATATGCTATCATGTTGAATATCAGATCTTATTTAGTTATGCAATCTAAGCATAAAACTGTATAAATTCAAACAGTTAATTGTTTGTTGATTGGTTTATTGAACCAATGATTTATTGGATAGTACTTTATCTTCTACTTGCCTATAGAGAAATTTCATTATTTTTGAAGCAATTATATTAAGCATTACCAAAAAGTTTAGTTCACACTACATACCTGAACATTGTGTAATGGTACCGCAAAGATAATGCAACCACAGCAGAGAGAAGAGAGGCCCTCTCTGGTTAACAGAGACTACTCTCTGACTTAGGCAGGCTAACGTGGGAGAACCTGTATATATATAAGCCAGTGGGACCTGTAATGGATAGAGGATATCTATCAGATACAACCATACAACTGTACATCGCATCGTGTCATACCTTTACTCTCATCATTCATTCTATCATTTTCATTATAAAGTCCAGTGCAGTTAGTGTAAACTTAGCTACATTATATTAGTGTCTTCATATCTCGTGCATTTAATCAAACCTAATTTCTCTTCTCAACAACTCCATTATAATTGCAATTTTTTCAATTAATACGGCGCACAATACAAAACACAAATCTAGGGGGAAACCAACTATAGATAGGTCTATTTTTATTAAAACAATTATTGAGTTTTAACGTTAACTAGCACTCTATTACCTTAGCAACAAATTACCATTGATTTTTCTTTCATTTATAAAGAAATCTTTCTTTCTTTCTTGATATTGTTAAAATGACTGATCTTTTTCAGAGTATTTGTGCCTTTCTTTATTAATCTAATTCTTTATATATTATAATTCTTTATTCTTTATTGTTTTTCTCGTTAATTCTTTATTATTCTATTGTTTTATTGTTTATTTTATTAATTTTTTTCTATAATTTATCAACTACTGATGGTATGTAAACAATATATTCTAATAATTAGATTTGCCCAAGAACAATCAAATATCAGATATAAGATAGTAAGATAGTTATTGTCTAATAAGAAGCTCAAATTTAGTTCATAATATAATTTTAGTTAATTTTAAATGTTACATTTCTATTCATAGCTGTTTAAATTTGTAAGGGATCAGAAATATATTGTCTTTGAAAATGGTCAATACTTGACTTTTACCAAGTAAAAGCTGCCCCATTGTTAGTGTTCGGTATTTAATATAAATTTAAATTTGCCGCCAACAACGTACAATAATTTTATTTCGAGGGGGGTATTGTACTGCCCTGATAATAATTACTAATTTATCAGGCTGTATCCTAAGTGTAGAGTGGGGGGGGGGCTCATGTATTCTCTAGTTAGTTCCTATGCATTACTCGGAGGAGTTATGTCGCCAATCAAGACTCGCTTAAGTCAGTCTCAATATATAATTGGAAATCTGCGTATACAATTCATGCCAGTTTGGCTGTCCTTAATTGTGAAAGCCCAAGTTTGCCACTTCTGGTTTTACTGGATAGTGTCAATAAACTAAGTGGTTGTCTTGTCGATTAAGCGACACCGGTTCTCTCTGCCTACATGGGCTTATTGTGAAATCATATGGTTGTTAATTGCGATTTAATTTCCTGCCGTGTAGCTTCTCGGAGCCTATTTAAATTATTACCTACGATCATCAGCCAAGTAGCCGTGTATGGGGTGAAGACTCAAAAGTTGGAAGCACATAAGAATTATTTCCTTAGTCCTATTTTTCCTCTCCCTTTTTTCCCCGATATGGGCTAAAGACACATCAGTCTATCAACGCTGGCAACCAAGGATTCAGCGTTTCAAGGTAAGCGCCATTCCTTTGGCTTATTGAAAGTGTTAATAAATAAATTTGCTATGCATTTTTAATTTCCCATTCGCTCAACAATTATTATATTATATACAATCTACTCAATATTTTTCACTCAATTTAAATTTTAATTTTTTCCCGCTTTTTTATTAAACAGAGCGAGGTGTCTTACCTCGTTATATATATTTTTTCCTCTATTTACTAAACAGTCAGTGATATAAACCGCTTTCCTTAGCTGGTCGAAAACTATTTATATCCTGGCAATTCTGTGATGGCAGGCTGTTTGTTAATTTAATATCAATATTAAATCCTGAAGATAGTCGCACAACCACAATGGTCTTCAATGTGGTTGTGTTTGTGTATCCTTCAAAGTGTTAAATCAATATTTTAAATACATTTGAAAATGATGAAATCTTGCATGTGTTTGGGGCTGCATAGAACATCTCAAAAAAACAATTGTATTTGTCTGCACAATCTATTACTTATTCAACATACAAATTATTATTTCTAAACTAACTGAATGACTAAGAATCAAAGATGCCAAAGTAAAGACTTGACGCACAAATCGGATGGTTACACCAAGCAATTAACTTTTCTTTTCTTTTTTCTTTTTTCTTTTTTTTGTCCACGGTTGTAAGGCTGGTGGATCTTTGTCTACGTAGTTCTAAAAAATACGTTCAATGTTTAAGTCTAAGGGATATATTAATTCATGAATCACTACTTATAAGTTCAGATCTGCATTCAAGAATATTTTATATGCCAAGTAAGTTATGGTACCTAAACGGCTCTTAAGCTTCACCCATTACCAAGGCTTTCTAGTAGGCTGTGACATCATTTGACTCCGCCCACAGAATAAAAAAAAACAAAAAAAAAAAACAGATAATTATAGTACTCAATTAAAGAATTAAAATTCTATATTATTTAAACTTTTGTTTGGTTCATCTTTCAGCAAAATATTGTACAGAGAATTTGTAATAATATAACTGAATAATATAGTAAATACATTCTAAAGAGAATGTGGAAACAGATAAATATAGCTTTTTATATTCGGCCCACAGTAAAAATGATAATTAATTATTTGCATGATTGAGTTAAGTAGAGGGGCGTTTAAAGGAAGAGCGTGGCTAAATGGCCAAGCCATTACATAATGTTAATTTAGGTACGTAAAAATGTATTTTAATAAATAAATATTTTATTTAAAAAAAAAAATAATCTTTGTTAATGTTTTTCTTTCGTTTCTTTTATACCAAAAGAGAAGAGGGAAAAACCAGTAAAAAAAAAAAAAAAGTAGGTGCTGGTACGAACTTAATTTAGTAAAGTGCCAATGTATTTTTATTTTGTCAAGACCCCTTTTACGGTGATTCTATTTTTAGTTTTGTCTATATATATTGTATGTACACTGTTAAATTTTATTATTTAGATGGAATATATATTGAATGAATTGATATATAATTTGATTCCAATTATATGAATTAGACTTTATGATAAAATATTAATATATATATTTTTTTTTTTTTAATTAATAAATCAATAAACCGGAATTCTTTGCATATAGCTCTTAATGTAAATTTGGCACCATAATGCCTGAGTAAGTCGTGAGTAGCATGGTCCAATTTAACGCTCCGGACTTCATGCGAGCCACCGAGCTGGCCTTGCATTAAGATTTTACTAGATATGGATCCTTTATCTCTCGCTCTACTTAAAAATTTGATCTTTGCGAATTATTTTTGTAATATAAATTTTCGAAATTGAATTTTTTTTTTTTTACCGGAAATACGTTTTGAGTTTCCGGTTTCCAAAAAAAATGTGTGTGTGTGTGTGTGTATGTATATACAAAATATCTCGAAATCGAAAAATTGTAGGAGCTCAAACTTGGTATTCTGTTTAAGCACCACTATCGCATCTGAACCAAGAGATTTCGGTCAAAATCCATCCATAGGAAGTACGTCTTTATTAAATGATATTTTTTTTCTCGAAAGCGGCTATAACGATTTCCGTGAAACTTCGTATAATGGAAGTGTGAGGGAAGGAGAGAGAGAGAATTAGAGAGAATGGATTTTAGAGAAATAAACTGAAATATATGTTGAACTCTGTATAATGAATAGAACACACAAACTGCAAGGACTAAACTTAGGTAGAAGTTAGGTAGCGAAAGAAATATAAAGAGACAGACTGGCTGAATGATGAGAAGATAGTAGTAAATAGGTTGCTGACTGGTTGTAAACTGTCCTGAACTGTACGGCTGTCGGCTCTATTTATATATATCGAACTGTCCTTTCCTAGTCTGGCCTAGGTGGGGAGTAACTAACCATTGATTCAATTAATGTGCTTCTCCGCTCTTCGGATCCTATAAATCTTTAATGATTCAGATCCCATTACACTTTGTAAACTATCTTTTCTTCGTACACAGTTAATTGAAACATTTTTACAGGGAAAATTGAATTTTTGGAAGGTTGTGGGAGAACAATAACAATTATGCTTTCCTCTTAAGTATCATTTCAGTATAATTTATGGTTCTCCTATTTATATAATATTAAGATACATTGGAAGAACTCCAAATTTGAAGAAAATCTACTAACTGAAAATGCAATTTTACAGAATTGTTTTTTTTTTTTGAGTTTTTTTAAATTTTCCAAAAAATGTACTACAACGATTTTCTTTAAATTTGAAATAGTAACTGTACAGACGAAACGTTTCATATCTTCGTATCTTCGTTTTATATCACGAAACATTTTTTCGTAAAAATTGCATTTTAGGAAGTTTCTCGGGAAGTGTCAGGTTTAAATTTTGGTTCAGGTAAAGTCACACATCTGCTCAGGTTACACATCTATAACACCTTTTCTTTTTATGACCAGACCAACTAAACTTTTGTAAATGTTGAAATCTTAAAGAAAATTGAATATGTCAATTAAATGCATTAATTGCAGTGTGGAGAAAGCCTGTGAATTTTCACAACAGAATTTTTAGAGCCTTTGAGAACCTTTGAGAGCTCTGTTCTCTATCTTAAAGCAGGACTGAATGAGTTTCAGTGTACCAGCTGCAAAGGCTTTTCATACGAAGTTCACACGACTAGTCTAAGAGGCTTGCTAAATTTAAAAAGAGTAACGGTTTCTTCACAGACGAGTATTGCAGTGGAATTTTTATCTACTTTTGTCCGAAAACATAGCTGCTGTACAGAAAATGATAGTGGCTGATTTAAGATGATCATGTAATAGGATCCGAATCTTTAAAGTTTCATAAGATCCGAAAAACTAAGAATCAGACGTTAAATGAATCAAAAGTTATTAACTTCCCACCTAGGCGTCTAGGAAGGGAGGAGAGTTCGATTCATATAAATAGAACGACAGTAGAACAGTTGAGGAACAGTTTTACAACAATATATCCAGTCAGCAACCTATCTATTCACTTCTTATTATTCAGCAAGTCTGACTCTTTATTATTCTCTTGCTACCTAACTCCTATTTAACTGTGAAGTCCTAGCGGTTTGTGTGTTCTATTCATTATACAGTGTTCAGCATATCATCTAGTTCATTTCTTCTTCATCATTCCCAAATTCATTCTCTCTAATTCTCTTTCCTTCTCACATCCATTATATATATATATATGAAATGATAGAGGAGTCCTAAGCATCGGAGCCGACTCTATGCATACCATTCAGCAATTTTATGCTGTAGAAAGTCGTTTGTTTGTTGGATTCCGCATTACTGACTATGTTTCAAAAGTGATAGCGAATTAGCAAAGAAACCATTAGGATATGAAAATGTATTATTTCTAAAATCGTAACTGATAACGATTGCAAATTGTTTCACAAACCTTCGTGTCTAATGCGGTGGTAGTACCTGAAAGGAATATCAAGTTTGTTGTGCTTTCTGCGACTTTTTGTTTTCAAGATCTCTTTTTCATATTCAGGGGACCATAAAACATATATGTCCTGTGAAAATACAGTTTTGAAAATCTGGCACGATCGTATTATTTCCACTTAGTGGGTGGAAGAGAAAGTCGAAAGTTAGGGAATCGGTTTAACACCTTTAACACAACATCGAAGATTCCAATAAAATAAAGCTGCTGGAAAAGATAAGGAATGTAATTTTGATGGACTTGCATCCTGTTGGTATACAGGGATATTTCTAAAAGTGTCACTGACTTTTCTAGGCTAGGAAATTCAATAAATAACACACAACAGGAATCATTTAAGAACAGAGAACAGAAATCCAACCGGCATTTTGCGCTAACAGCTTTATGATTTTAAAAGGCTTTACTATAACTCTCGTCGTTTTTCTGTAGATTTATGAATTTGGGCTTTACGATGCAGCAGAAAAGTATTCCAGTTTTGGCTGCATCAAAATTATTTATTTTTTTAAAATTAAGTCCATTTAACGCTTTCAGGCTTTCATCCACTTGGATCTATGAATACCATTCGTTTTCAATTTCGTCTGTTCCTGTTATCCAAATTCTACTCAAATGTTTATTCCTTTTTCAGTTCCTAATATGCAGTTCATCTCCTGCTCTTTTTCTCATGATATATTGCAACACCGTTTTTCTAATCTTGTTTCAGTTTGCCCATAAAAAGAAGTTCATGATCTAGTTATTATAAGTTGACCCAATCAATGATTGAAAGTTAATTATCCACTAATCATAATAATATTATTAATATTTTGTTAATAGAAAATGTTGATATGTAATTACTATTTTTTATTATAATTGTTTAATAATTAGCAGGGCAAACAAACCATTCACAAACCACTATATATTGTCTTTTCCTTTTTATTTAATCGAATATTTCATATATTCTTTTATAAATTATTATTAATTTTTTTTTTGTTTCAGGTAAGCCGCAATAAAATTTTCATTATGATGATGATAATAACAATAATAAATCTGACTGACTAGAAATAAGGTTAGTAATTATTTGAAGAATTTATGGTCATTCTATGTGGGTCAAATATGAAATTTAGTTACAAAATTTTAACATATTATGGTACTCTTCATTTAAATGATATTTTCAAAACATAATGAGTTGTCAAATACAGTCGTATAAGTTTTGGCTTGTTTTTTTTTTACTTCAGTCTGTTAATTGACCAGAGAATTTTGCAAAAGCCTTTTGTGGCAATATGTAATTAATATTTGAAAATTTAATTTACTTACCCCGGGATTGTTTATCCATGCAATTACCTTTTTCTCTCTAAAAAAAAAAGTTCAATTATGTGACAATTACTTCACTGAAATCACTGGCTAAAGTTGTATTTTTTCTCTAGAGATTAATGAAATACTGTGTTTCAACCTTTCAGTTAAACAAAAATTGAAGAAAGAATTTTTAAAAGCATTTATTTTAATATCAATTTAACTATAAATTAACAGAAAACATACAATAATTTTGCTTAACATTGAGCAAAACGTTACCTTTTCTTTTTTCAAAGGATTTTTGAGGTTTCTTTCTTACATACATGTTTGACGGGAGACCACTTGGCGCTGCCTCTTGGTGAGTGGACCACTATTTTCCAGGCTGAGGTATATGCAATTCTTTATTGTATCTTGGATGAGAGGGTACGTAACACTAATTTAAAACGTGTTTGTATCTATTCGGACAGCCAAGCTGCGCTGAAGGCGCTCAGTTCATGTGTCTTCACTTTCAGATTGGTGTTAGAATGTTCTAAAAGACTGGAAGAGCTTTCTTCTGTGCTTCAGTTTTGGGTACCAGGTCATGTGGAAATTTTTGGGAATGAGGAATTGGATAGGTTTGCCAAATTAGGAGCCTCTCTCCCTTTCATTGGTCCCAAGCATGCTGTTGGTGTGTTTTTTGGCACATGTCTGTCAGGCTTCCAGTCACGGACAACCGCACAGCACTCATCTTTATAGGTGTAGGTTATCAGCAGTCGAAAATGCTCATTGGGGTCCAGTCAGGGCTTTTAGTGAGGGGTCCTGAGTCTTTCACGGATCTCCCTAAGGTATCTGGCTGGTTTCCTCACAGGGCATTGTGGTTTAAGGAGACATTTCTATACAATGGGACTCATGCCTGACCCCTTTGTAGAGTCTGTGAGATAGAAGGAAACACCCATATAACTTACGACGGATTGTCTGGGCTGTGAGGAGATTAGGTTCAGGACTTTGGCTGGAATAGGATATCGGTAGAAGAGCTTAAGCTGGGTCCTTTCAAGGTTATGGTTCGATTTGTTCGGACTGTGGTAAAACTTAGATGGACTTTAGACTTCGGACTGTGGTAAACCTGGACTTTTGTATCAGACCCGGTAGTTGTTGTTCTTTCTGGGTAGCTACATGGACCCAGGGAGGCTTGGTTACCATAGGGTTTTGCCCTCCACTTTTTGAATAATAATACATACATGTTTTACCAGTTTTTTTTTAGTTTTAACTGTTGTAAAAAATATATAATTAACACGAGAGATAAAGTCTTCTTATAACTTTCATTCCCTTGCACTCGCTCATATAGCTGAACCAGAAATCCAGTGTGTAAAACCGGCATTTTATTGTCAATTTCTTTCTTTTGTATTATCATCCCTTCTCTCCCAGCCACACTATTATTATGATAGTTGGTCTTGATAAGGCGATCAGTAGACATCTTCTATTGTGTGAAGTACTATTTGTGTCCAAATTTATTTATTTTTAAACGTGTTCATTTATTCCTTCTTTTTCACTATATAAAAATGAAATTTAGTTAAAAGACATGCAAAAAAATAAAATAAAAAAATTGAAACGGTGGCTGATTCATTGTAAACTGTTGTAAAAACTGTTCACTTGTAGGGCTAACTCGGCTGTATATATATATATATATATATACAATCTCCCACCCTAGTCTGGCCTAGGTTGCGAGTGAAATGTAATTGGTGTGATGTTGTGTGTTTCTAGAGTAGTGGTAGTGTGTAGCAAGAGCGGTTTTGTAAAAGGGCTAATTAACTATATATTTTTAAGAGAGAAATATTAGTAATAATTAAGAGAGCACCCACTGTTTTTACAATAAATATATTATTCTCTAAGCAAATTTAAGTATTATACAATATCTTAATAAATCAGATGTTTATCTAGAATAAAGGCAAATCACTATCACTGACATGAGTTTAAGAGAGCGATTCCTGAAGCAAGTGATCTGGCTTTAAAAGCAGAATACAGACTGTTCCAAGAACAGCCCTGCTCTAGTGGGGGATTTTCTCTTACAAAAGAGTTAGCTTAACGGATTCTTGAGCCTTTGTTTCTTTAATTGCAATGACCTTATTATTATAGTACCTGACTCTAAATACACTCTTCTTGAAGGTAAATTCACTATTTATTTTCCAAAACTGCTTCACTTAAATATTGTCAAAATTCACTAAACTATTTTTCAAAACTATTATTTTCTTTCATTTCTTTCTTCCACAACACGAGTAACTTTCTCTCCGCTCTTCGGATCCTATTACAAAAATAGTAGATAATTCTTGGCTAATAGATCCTACATAGGCTAGTGCGCCAAAGATATAATTTAATTAATTTCCTTCTTCTTTTATTTTTACAAAAATTTTAATATCTAACAATTTTTTTTTTAGGTAATTACTTCTTTAAATTAAATTTTTATTTTTATTTTTTTAATTATGTATTTGTTAAATAATTGTTTCATATAAATTTCGACCATTGCTCACGTTACAGTTTTTTGAAAAAATTTATTTGAAAAATGAAATATCTGAAGAGTATTCTACTACTAGTAGTAATAATGTAATAGAGATGTTTCAAAAGAAACACCTGCTCACTTGCATTTCTTTTCTGTCAGGGAAACTGCATCAAATATATTAACTTTCTGAGCATTGCTTATATTTATATATACAGTCTATATATTTTTTTTTCTTTTTATATTTTTACAACTTCTTCTCTTTATATAAATATATATATATATTACATAACCCTGAATATGATATTTATATAAATGTATTTTTCCATTTGATATGATATTACTCAATATGTATATATTCAACTCTACGAGAACAAATAAACTATAAATTTCTTGTTTCGTTCTTTTTTTTTATATGGTTTGGCTTTTTTAAACCAGTGGATCAACGAACTTTTTATCCTATGAAACCTTTATTTTTTATTAAACTTCTAAACTAACCAAAAGTCTTTTCTTGAGATGATGCTTCTGCTTGGGAGGGGGGTGCGACCTTTCTGGAACAATATTTATATTTTTCTTAAAAATATATTTTTCTTTCTAAATCCCCTGTTTTTTTTTTTTTCATTCCCATTATTTTCTGCATGTCTAGTCTAAGTCGTAAATACTATTTACTTTTGGCCTTGTAAATATCTTCAACTTTTCCATGGTATTTCTTTAATGATTTTTAATAACAGCCGTCAGATCATCAAGGTTTAAAAATTCTTTTCCTAGAAAACCACTTCCACGTTAATTTTACAATTGGATGTAATATTTGAGGTTAAGTGAATTTGGCGTTTGCCGGCTACAATGGACTTTTAAGGGAACTTCAAAGTAACATTAATATCATGATTAATGATTATGATTGATGTGATGACAAAATGTTTTCAATTTGAATTAATTAATTTGCAAAAAAATACTTAGGTCTTCAAGTTGTGACCAAGTCATTGGTTTGTTGTAAACAGGTGTTTTTTCCGTATTGCAGTAAGCTTCATTAGGGTAGTGGTGACTTAAATTCTACAGCAATACTGGTTAGGGAGCAGTATCAAAGTGAAACTAACATGTTGATAGTGGACAGTTAAATTTTTCCTTTATGTAATTTGGCTGTTGCTATTGTATGACGAAGTCTAAATAAGTGCCTCCTACTGCTTTGTGGCCAAATTTGTAGCCTTGTTGTGTTTTAAAGAACTTGATTATTTGTTATTTTATTCTGCTTTCCCTGAGCGAAGGAGGTGTGATGGATGCAAGAAACTTGAAATAATATTAAATTTTAAATAAATCAAAATTAAGAAAAAGATTGACATTCCCTTGCAAAAGGACAAGACCAGGTATACAAGTCCAGTTACTTGAACGGTTCAAGAACAATTATGGCATTGTATTACCCCCTTCTCCTCAAAGGGGAGGAATTGAAGAAACAAAGAGAAGAGATATTTTTAAAGACAGACTAGTGCTAGAAATCAAAGTGGAAACATCGAAACACTACTTCAAGAATCGCTCTCTAAATATCTGTGCCAGTTTCACAATAAATTAATTAAGTTAATCATATCAAATAACTTGTAGTTATTATTTGAAAGATTATATTTAATTGTTATCAGTGGTGACTTCTTAATTATTCTTAATACTTCTATCTCTTAACCCTATATACATACAAGCCCTTTTCGCTAAGACGCTCACGCCACAAGCTACCTATACACACATCTCACCAAAACATTACAGAGGCAACCGCTCAGATGGAGTCCATCATCTCTGTCTAAACATTTTTCCACTTTGTCAATTTATCTTGCTTCTCTTGAGCCAAGATTGTGAAAAAGAGATGGATCATAGAGACTTTTGGTCTATGCGGAAACCAGATTTGTCTGATAGCGGGTGTTCACAGGCCACGATAGATTCAAAAATCATCTACACAAGGTGGGTTAATTTAACTCGAATCCTTTGTGGAGACTGTATTTGGAGGAGGAGGATCACCTGATGTTCGACTGCGTTGCAATCGGCATATTGTGCTATGAGATCTTTGAGACAGGATCTTCCACTCTGAGATAGGAAGTGATCATATATATATATATATATATATACCGAAGGTTCTAGGAATGAGGCACGTTAAGCTTTCCTATAAAGTAACACTATTAAAATATATGGTTCTGCCACCTATGTAATATTAAATATAATGTAATCTAGAACCCGGAGCCTCCAATGTGTTTCAACACTGAGACCTTGACTGGATCCATTGTGCACCCCGTCTGTATACAATTAGGATACATTAGAAATATTGCTAGAATTCCAAATTTGATGAAACTTAACTGAAAGTGCGACTTTAATCAATTGGTTTTAAATTATTTTGGAATATTCTCAAAACTGGTGCAATAATTCGCCTTAAAGTTGGTATTCTTTACTGCACAAGTATAAATTTATCACTTTTAATCGAACTATTTTTCCTGTTTCCTGTGTTTTTTAAGGGTTGTGAGGAATGTGTGAAATTCAATTTCCAATGGATTGGAGTATAATAATCAACTGGCGCTGTCTTTTGCAGTATAGGATTATCATCAGTTTAAGTACTATTTGCCATAGGTAGGTACATGTTGTCCCCACTATTTCTATATTCGTATTAACTCTAAAAATTACAACTTAAAAAAAAATTCTGTGTGAAACACTCACACACGATTTTCTGTGACTTCTGTTCATACAATTATAAAAAAAATAAAAATGACAATTTTACTTCAAACTTCAAATTTTGCTCACTTTTCGTAAAATAAATTTAGACATGGTGGGAGGTGGGAAGCAAATACCGACCTACTAACCCTTGCAGGTAGTGAAGTAAAGAGCGTGCCAATATCATATCAGTAGTATATAATAGGTGATTCTAGGACAGAATTTCACTCCTTCACCAATCCCTTCACCCTCACCACCCAACTCTCCTGTCCATCATCCTCCACCCCCTCACCATCATTCACTCAACCCCCATGTCCATCTGCCAGCTACCCCTTCTTCTGGATGTTTCCTATACCCCCCACTCCTGTATACTTGTCCAGTTCGACGAGCTCTTTCACTCCCCCTCCTTGATCACGATCCGGGTGTTTTCTGTATACTTGTCAAGTTTGGTTGAGCTCTTCCACTTAACCCCTCTCAATGCATACTAAACTGGGGATCGAAAGGATATCCGCTCATTACTCGACTTGAACGAATTTTTCCACATCTATCATAATCACTTTCCCCCCTCTCCAGTAGGTTTCGCTTTATTCAATCCTTGTACCAGGTTAGGGGGGTTAGTGGAAGAGCTCGTCGAACAGGACAAGAATCCAGGTGTGGTGGTATAGAAAGGGGGGTGAGTGGATAATGGTGAAGGATGGAGGATGATGGACAAGGTGTTTGGTGGTGGAGAGTGAAGGGGTGGGTGAGGGAATAAAATTCTGTCCTGGAATCGCCTATTATATACTACTCATATCCCCAAATATTTGAAATTTAACAGTGCAAATTTCGCAAAACTAGTTAAAAAAAATCAACTTCCAAATAAAAATTAGTATCTGTGCAATGAGCTTTGCAAGTTTTAAAGTAAATAGTTGTAGTCGTTTTCGAGAGAAAATTCTATTTAAAAAAAAAAAAAAAAAAAAAAACCCTATTCTGTAAAATCACATTTTTGGTCGATTCTTAAAAATTTGGAATTGCTTCTAATGTATTATTAATACTGTGCAGGTGGTAAGGGAAGGGATTAGCTCAGGTGGTAGCGTGCTGGATAAGCAATGCGGAGGTGCCGGGTTCGAGTCCAGTGGTACTTCCCTTAGATTTTCTCTATTTAGGAGCCTCTTCAGCTCACTGCCTGGTGATGGGCAATGACTGGGAAAGCTTCATGGGGGGCTTAATAGACCTTTCAGATCGCAGTACAAAATGGCCCTATAACTCATAATAAATTTTCACGGGAAAATGTTTCAAATAAAAGTGATAGGTTTGAGAAAATTGCGAAAAATGTAAAAAAAAAAAAAAAAAAACTTAGTAATGTCGCACTTCTGGTTGAGGGATTTTGCCGATATCTTCGTGTTTAGATACGGCGGTAGTATCTAAACAGAATATCAATTTTATCTTTTGTATACAGACCATTCGCTACTACATTTTTTCATGCTCAAAGATTTTCAAATCATTTATTTTCAGTGAAAACACAATTTCAAAAATCTGCCACGATCACAATTATTCCTTTTATTAGGAGTAAGATAAAGTAAAAATTTTTGGTTTTATAATTGTATTAACTGCAGTCAGAAAAAGTCATGTGAGGAGTTTATCATACCAGATTTTTTATTTTTATAAAAACCATTTAATTTGAAGAAATAATCAACGCATTCACTTCTTCTCCTCTTCATTTCTTTTTTTATACTAATATTTCTTTAAATCCCACTGTTGGCTACTTTAACTTTATTTTTTCCCCGTCGCTAAAGAAATGTTGGAGAGCTTAAAAAAAAAAAAAAAAAAGAGGGTTTCATTTTTATAAAATGAAGTGATTAAAACTTTTAAGTTAAAAAAAAAAAGAAAAAAGAAGGATGAAGTCCAAGATAGATGGGGATTAAAGTTTTAAAGATCTACAGTGCGTCGTGTCCCCCTCCTTTAATGATTGCTAGAAAAAAATTCTTGTTTTTTTTTGTTTTTCATTTTTTTTTTTTTTTTTCTTAAAAATAAGTTTTCTCAGACTCTTTATTTTATTGATATTTGCTTTTCTCACTTATTTCAAGATCTATAAAACAAAAATAATATTTTTTTTTTTTTTTTAAAGTTAAATTATAAATAAAAGATGTTTTCTTTGTAATACTTTTTAATTTAAAGAGTGTAAACGTTTACCATTGTCTAGATATTCACAAAAGAAGACTTCGATCTGTTGTGCTGTTGTGGTGAGGCGGCGGTGTTTTTTTTGTAGAATCTTAAAGGCAGCCACCAACTTTAGACTTCATTCTAAAATCCAAGTACTAGTTAAAACATTATATCCTCTTATAGCAGAAGCGTGTTACTGCAGCATATTACGTATTTGTCCCTTTGGTTTCATTACCATCAACTTGCTAAAATCGCCCGGCCAATACCTTCATGGCCTGCAAGTCGGAACAAAGATGTTGAGTCCTTTTAAGCTTAACATTGGTTTGCATTTTTTTTTTGGCATTAGCTTCTAAGCTATTTCTGCCATGCATTTTATATATATATATATATATATATATCCTCTATCTATATTTTGGGCAAAATTGATTAATATCCAACAGAGTCAAAACTGTCACACCATCTAGCCTCAGTCCCATTAACATCCTTCATACTATCTTCAGATCAAACATATTTCTTACATTTTCAAGTTTTCTACTTACAATTAGATTACCGATTCATACCAATAAATACATCCATATACAAGCTTACATACCAATAAATACTCGTATTCCAATAAATACATTCATTCTGACCACAATCATTTCGCGCCTAAAACCATATGGGGGTGGAGTACTCGATATTCCTCGCACCCCTTTTCCTTAAAATTAAGTTAAAATTATTTATACTATTTACACAACAATCATTCTCCCATTCGCACAGGTACCGGGGTAGCCACTCCCGGCTCAGACCCTCTCCTCCAAGAGAAGGCGGTTCCCAAAATTAAAACAGTACAAGAAGACTTCCTACATGACCAAAAATTGCCACCCCTGGCCTGTATTGGTCCCACCCTCACACACACTCATTCATATAATCATTCATTCTAGTTCTAATTTATACTAATCCTAAACACTTATTCTAATAAATACTTCCATACTAATAAATACAGACATACCTATCATAAAATAAAAACTCGATAAATACTATAAACATTATATACATACTGTGAAATTTCGTCACAAACACTCGAGTTACACACAGTTGAAATTGTTGTCTGAAATAGAGCACCAACTTATCCACTTACCATTGAACTACTTTACTTCAGCTTCTGTCATTTTTAGAGAGGAAAAACGTGCCTCCAGGTAGACATACTAGGCTGGGAATATTCTCTATTTTTTATCGGATCAGTCAAGAATGTGCTTTCCAAATTTAAACCTACCCCATCGTGTGATATATCTCCTCCTCACCTAAATCACCAGTATGTCATCTTTATAGAGTCATCCATGTCTTTTTAATATATTGTATTCTTAGAAATATCCCGCCACTTGGTAGCTTCCTTGTTCATAAATGGCGTTATCATGGAAAAAAATACTGATAGACAGGCTAAACACAAAATGGATTATTCAAATTTAAAATGGTTGAAGAATTCCTTGGAGCGACCTGAAATCAATATTACCTTAAAAAAGTTACAAAGAAAAGTGATTTGTTTAATAACTGTGCAGTTAACGCTCGCAAGTTTAAAGAAAATCGTTATATATGTTTTTTGGGAAAATTTCAAAAAAACTTAAGCACCTACACTGGTTACACCTACCTGACTTCTGGTTACTCAATTTTCTTTTAATTTGGAATTCTATCAATGCTTCCTTAATATCTTCTTTACTATAAAGATGGTGGATTCATATACTGTGTTGAAGTGTTATTGTAGAGCAGTCTTTCACAAACTTTTAATTATTTAATGACATTTATAGGATTTTATTTTCTATTTTATAAGTTATTTCAGTTTCTTTTTTTTTTTTTACAAATAGAAAATAATATTTAAAGAAATGTTAGATTATATAATACAGTTTTCTGAATCAGCCATAATTTTTTTTTTTTTTTTTTAAGTAATGAACCTAGTTTACAGCTTGTTTAATTAAACATCCACATAATTTGCAACTTGGAATAACCACCCTATACTTCTATCAAATAATTTAAGATATCTAATAATTTTCTTAATAATTACTCTTAATAATTTAATGTGATCCTTGAGCTTGTTTCTTAGAAACCTAGTTTGTTTTTAAATCAGATTCAAATTAAGATACTCGTATAAATTTAGACTTTCAATACAACAATACATTGTTCTCATTTTTTTTTTGGTGTTCGTTACGACCGTTGTATTCAATGTTGAAAATGGATTTTGAGGTTCGGTCAAACAAAAGAACTCTTTTTTTAAATTTCTACAATATGTACAATTTTGATATGTATTTCAACCTTTGTACAGACCCTGAAGAAGGCAATAAATTTGCCGAAACGTCGGTAGAAATTTAAAAAAAGAGTTCTTTTGTTTGACCGAACCTCAAAATCCATTTTCAACATTGTTCTCATTATTTATTTAATTCATAAAGTATTTTGTAGATAAATTTTTTTTTTTAATATATCGTTAAATATTAAAATATAGATTTTACCTGTAAATTAACAGGTGTTAGAATCTCTTTTTTGCCGTTTTTCACCATAACAATATAATTTTTACATACCCCCATGTGGTTCACTGGGGTACACCTAGAGATACACGTATCACAGTTTGGGGACCACTGCTTTAGAGCAAAGATTGTCACTGCTAGCGGCCACCCCCTCATAACCACCCAAAAAATTCATTTTTCTGGAAAAATTGTTTCAAATAAAAGTGATAGGCATTTATGAATGTAGTTACTGTAAGAAATTTAAAGAAAGTAATGAAAGTTTTTTTTTTGGTTGAAAAAATCGCAAAAAACTAAGAAAACTATTAAGTTTGGGGGTCCCTGTGATTTTTCGATTTTGAGACGTTTTGTTTATACACGCACATATACACGCAGAGATCATTCGCTAAAATATGTTTTCATATTCAGAGGACATCCTAACATGTATTTCCGGTCAAAATTCAATTTAGAAAATTTGACACGATCACAATACAGTGCATATATTAATTTCGAGATGAAATTCTTAACAAGATATTAAGATTTATTTGTCCAATTCAATTAATATTAAATAGAATTTTGACTTATACGAATGTGGGGGGGGGGGAGACCAACACTAGATTATCTGAATGTGGGTTTACATTTTTGAATAAATCTCCTGAAAAATAAGAAAGTATTGAAATGCATATATTTGATGCAACCTAAATAGAAAAAGTAAACATATAACGTTTAGTTTTAAAAATTAATAGCGAATTATTTTTAGAATTGTTTTCATTTCCATCGCAGTTTGCATCCATCGTACATTCTGCTTTTAGAATACATATTTTATTTATACATGCAACCCACAGTTGTTCTTGATCGTATTACAATAGTTCAGATTGAATAAGGGTGCCCGCATAACTCCATAAATGCTTTAAGACGATTGTAGTATAGCGGTCAGTTGTCACACAGGCACTCGTACACAAACTACAATATTGTAATACAAGTCTCTCTCTCTCTCTCTCTCTCTCTATATATATATATATATTACACTGACTCATTTCTTTATAATGTTCTCTCTCGGTTTTAAAAATGTGTTCTTTGTGTTCATAAAATGTGTTCACTGAAGTTAACAGTGGGCGTTACTTTCACTGCTTGTTTATGTTAAACTGGGTTAGCAAAAAATTACAACAGGTGAAAGTGGCAAATAATTAAAACAGGAATTTAATGTTTTTTTTATTTTTATAAATACATGGTTAACCATACATTCATTCTCAATTTATTGAGGTGACTATTCTTAGAATGTCATCATTGGCTGCTTATTGTGGGCGTCGATGCATCTTCTCAAAGTTGTTCACAAATTGAGAGAAATATCCTAATCGGGGACACAGTATATTTTACATATATTCCAGTCTAGTGGTTTAAATCAGGGAAACTAGCTGGGCCAAGGCGAAATTGCTATCTCATTTTATCATAGAAATATTTGACAACTAGCTGAATTCATTGCTTTGCAGTAAAATCCGAACGAATCCAAACTTAAGATCTCGTCATTTATCGACAAACATTGAACCTATCTGTAATAAAGGCCAGAAGTAATCTATGGTCAGCGTCTAAGGTTTCTTATACCAAAATAGCACCATAAAGCCGTTAAACCATAAGTAGCAAACACAAAATTCCTTTGATGTTATTTCATCCAGAAGGTTGCTCTAGGTTTCGTCAAATTTGGATTATTGCTTATCCTCAAAATCTTCGTGTCACAAATGAATTCCTCGTGAGATTGCAGTGGAAAAAAATTTTAGGCTTTATCCATTATGTGCTAAAGACTGTACTAAAGTTAAATGCCATTAAGAGCTAGTCGAACAGGGATTTTATTTTGTTTGAACTGTGACCTCGCTAGTTATCCCAAAGTTCATCGCAACCATTGCAATTTCCTTTCGCAACGTATGGGTATAGATTTTGTCTACATTTTAGGTCTACTTTATGCAATGGTTGAGTTCTTTCATCCTCCCCTTCTAAGGGATTGAAAAAAAGGAGTCTGTCATGCATAACCTAGACCGAGACTTCATTACAATGCCTTTTTTACGGTGAACGCCTTTCATTTTATGTAAATGATAGTTGGCTAGGACAACTGCTTAATGACATGATTATCAAAGAGACAATAATTTAAGATATTTTTTCCTAGAGAATAAGGCGTGAACTCGAAAGAATGTCCCGCTTAGTTTCAGCATTTCCTTGATATAAAGAAGTTCTGCTACTTTTAATAATCGATTTGATTCTGTCTGCAAACGTATTCAACCGAATATGATTTTGACCCATTTATGTCCAATAGATGTTATCAAGATCTTAATGGTTAATATTCCATATAACCTTTGAAACTTTACCAAGAATTCCCAAGAACAATACTGGACCGACATTTTTTTTTCACTAAATGGATCCTAGGTTATCAAATACGTTACTCCTTAGTTTCTATTATCCGCTTTAAGGGGAGGAAGATTAACTTTGTTTTTGAGTAAATGTAAAACAAAATGAAATCCTATTATGAATTTCTATTAAACCTTTTATAAACTTCCTTAAGCTGTCATAATCTTCAAGTCCATTATTCCAAGTCCATTCAGTTTGGATCTTTATTACGAGTGGTTTCTCTCGAGCTCCACTTGAAAGCCGACCCACTTGCGATCACTGTTGAAAGTTATTAAATAATTCTAATACCTAACGTCATGATGAAGATATATAATACAAAAATGATTGGATTTTGATTTGTTCTATAAATATAAGATCTTGCCATCATGGATTTATTACTTTTAGGAATCCTTGTTCCTCTTAATTCTATTAAGATAAATTCTATTCAATTTAACGCTAATCTAATGGAAGTTTGCCAAAATCAGGATTCCAATAGGGTTATATAACAATTCTATTATGATCTTAACAAACTGGGTAAAGGGCATGTTGTGCCAAAACATAACCATCTAATTCAGCCTGAACTCATAATTACTTTTAAGTTTATAGCTTCAATTTATTTATTTTGTTTAAAATTATTCGATATTCTAGGTTTTCTAACTAAGTTTTTTTTAAATTAAATATCATTAGATATATGTATAATTCAACTTATTGTGAAATGTGTCTTATTGTGCTTCTAATTTGCTTTCTATCACAGCTGTAATTTGATATATTTCAATCGTGTCTCATTTTCGAAATCGTGTTTTCCTCCAGAAAGGAATTTTTTGAGTTTTTAGGATGTAACGGCAAGAGAGTGAACACAAGCCGGACCGAGAGAAAACAGGCCCTCTCTGGTACTCTCTGATTTAAGCAGGCTAGAGTGGGAGAACCTGTATATAAGCCAGTGAGAATCTATACATATATCTTCTATCAGATTCAACTATACATCGCATCGTGTCATATCTCTACTCTCACCTTTTATTCTATAAAATCATTACTAGTCCAGTGCAGTTTGTGTAAACTTATAGCTATATTATAACATTGTCTTCATATTTCGTTGAATTAATCAAACCCAATTTCTCTCCTCATCAACTCCATTATATAGGAGTACGGTAAAAAAGCATTTAACGGTTGTTATAATGGCTGTGTTTTTTATGGACTGTCCGTCACTATATTTATACCGCTTCTCCCACTCCAGTCCGAGAGAGTGGTTGAGCTTCTCTTCCTCTCTTTGGTTGCTGAGCTTCTCTTGCTGTTACAGTTGTTTTTGTTTTGTTTTGCGATGGAGCCCCCTTCAAAATCCGTGAAATCAGAACGACAACTGTTCTGAAGGGAATTTTTTTCAATTTTATTATAATTTTCTAGAAAGTGGCTTCAACTTTTTTTTCCTTCAGACTCATATATTAATTACACACATTATATGAAATATTTTTCAAGCAAAATTGATTCTTGGATTATTGTGCACAAGAGCTGCTTTAAGCTTCACTCTAAAGTTTAACTTAAGTAAAATTTAAATTTCTATAATTTGCATAATATTAAGATACATTAAATCCATTTTTTGTATTCCGAACAGAGGATTTAAGAAAAATCTGTTGAACTATAAATAGGAATTTATGAATTTCTCAGAATAAGTTTCTGAGATTTCCAAAAATGTCTTTGAAAACGGCTCCAACTTCCCTTCAGATTTGGAAAGGACCTAATTCCAAATGATACCCTATTCATTTTTTTCAAGGATTCCACATGAGCCCAGTAAGGGCGGTAGTTATTGGAATCAGGAGATAATAGTCATCCTATCCGAGAGCCAGGTTGCCGTTAAAGCACTGAGCTCTTTGTTTTCAGTTCTAAGATGGTTTGGCAATGCTTAGGCAAACTTAATGACCTGGGCAGAGATAATAAGGTTACCCTATTTTGGCTGCCGGGACATGTTAGCGTGGAAGGCAATAAAACGGCCGACACCCTGGCAAAGGAAGGCGCTGCATCTCCTCTTCTGGGGCCCAACTCCTTTTACGAAATTAGCGACCAACTTAAGAAGGAGGAGGTGGCGGAAAGAGTTCGCCTCTGGAACACCATTCCTGAGGACTGAGGCTGAATAATTAGCGTGGAAGGCAATGAAATGGGCGACATCCTGGCCTCCCAGACAGGTCCTGGTAACCAGCCCAAGATACTGAATCTTCTTTAAATAACAGCTTCGCAGTCCGTGAGGAAATGCGTTGGAATTTTCCTCCATCTTCCCATAGAATCTGCATGTGCTCTCATCTTCTAGGCTTAACTTCCTCAGGAGTTTAAGGAGGAATTTAAGATTTCTTAAGGAGCTCAGCTTGGAAGGAGTGCTATAGATGAGCAAGTCTCACCCATAGCATCAGAGGGGGCACAATTGATCAAATAGATCACTAGATGGTCGCAATGCCCAAACTAGGTTATAACCAGGGTGGTTATAACCAGGAAAAGTGGAAAGCCTGTAGCAGTCTGAGTAAAAATAAGGTCCGTATTCTTACCGGTTTCCGCAGGGGCATTGCAGACTCAGGGGACTCCTGAGCAAGTTAGGCCTAGAAGATGAGAGCTCATGCAGATTCTATGGGAAGATGGAGGAAAATTCCAATACATTTCCTCACTGACTAGCGAAGCTGTTATTCAAAGAAGATTCAGTAGCTTGGGCTGGTTACCAGGTGATGGAGGGGAAAATACCCCAAGAATTTAAGATTTCGTAGGGAACTCAGCTTGGAAGGAGTGCTATAGATGAGCAAGTCTCACCATAGCATCAGATCAAATAGATCAATAGATGAAAAAAAAAGGGCGTAAGTTATATGATAGTTAAAATTAGCCGATTCGTCTCTCTCTGTTCATAATTAAAATCCTGCAAATTTGACGAAGTGATAAAGTAGACAAGTTCTCTCAGGTAGAATTCACTTTAACTTCGTGCATATCATATTCACGAACCCTTACCCCGTCTTTTGATTAAATCAAAATATCATACATACTGAACCTTTCCTTCACAGTAACTTGGACCATCACCCTTGATGATGGAAATTTTCTTTTTAATTTTAAGTGTACAAAGCAATATACACGATTTTTCAAGAAAATCGTCAGAGTCATTTTTGAGAAAATCGCGAAAAACTGAAGCAATCATTTAGTAAAGTGTTAAAATAAACGCACTTCCGGTTCCCTGATTTTTTTCAAACTCGGAATTTCAACAACATATGAAATTCCAATGAACATTATTAAGAAGGCAGAATTGTCTAATAAACTGAAATAGCACTTTAAATAAAAACCTAACCCCATCCCTCCTCAGGAAGTGTCCTAAAATGAATTTTTCCTAAGAAATGTTTCAAATAAAAGTTGTAGCTCTTTGTACATGTAGTTGATATATAACAAGTTTAAAGAGCCATTTTTGAGAAAATCGCAAAAACGTAAAAAAAAACAAGTAAAGTGGTACTTACTTCCGGTTGAGGAATTTTGACAGTTAACGTACTGTCAGATCCCATGGAGATACCTAAACGGAATATCAAGTTTCAACTTTCTACGGTTTTTCATTTTTGAGCTATGCTGTTCACTTACATACATACACACACACACACAGACCATTTGCTAAAAACCACTCTTTTGGACTCAGGGGACTTTAAAACGGATATTTCCAGTGAACACTCAATATCGAAAATTACACTATTACAATACTTCCTCTTACTAGGTGTAAGAGAAAGTAAAAAGGTTATTAAACATTTTAAATGCTGAAATGTTAGAATTATTATGATTAGTGAACGTTTTTGTGTTATAATGAAATTAATAACTTTTGGTTAAATTAGTCCCAGTTATTTTGTCCTGCATTCACTTTTCTATATATCTCTTCCATGTTTCACATAGTTGGAAAGCTTTGACAAGGATTGATAAACAGTATATGACGTAGTAGTTTATCAATAATGCACCATTACGCTATCTATTCCTTGGCTAAATTTTGTCTTTTTCTTTCCATGCGTTATGCTCCGGTGTTGCATTAATGATCATACGTAGCAGTTTTCTCCCAAATCGGTGTAGAGAAGGTCGTTTAATCCTTGCCATTGCCCAGCCCCTAAGAATCATTTGTGAGAATATATTTAACCTGTAGGTATCTTATATGTATCCTAACTTCCTTAGCTTTAGATAGAATGCTAAATTTAAATTGGATGTGCGTCTGAAGGGAGGAGTAGTATATCTATTACTCCAAAAAGTAATAACTATCCATTAGACTAGAACCGTGTATAATTAAATATAGTTTGCCTTATTTTCAATAACATTCTTCATATTACTAATTGAAAAATTAATCAAATATAAACAAAATATACTTCAGCTTTCCAAAAATAATTAAATAAATAGAAATAAATCAACTACATTAAATAAATAAAATAAATGTTTTTAATTAAAAAGGAGCACTTTTACGATAAAGAAAGTTTAGTTTAACGAAGATTTATATGATGACTACTAACTCCGGTTAAAGTTTAAATTTTTTTGGTATTTTATCCGTCGTAGCCACCATGCATATTCATTTTGTTCCTGACCGGTTTCGGATTTTTTTTTCATCCATTGTCAGAGCAAATTCACCAAGTTCGTGTAGATAGTTCACTTCAATGTAATGTTTCTGTTCCCCAGTGTTCTGTCAAAGATCAATAGATAGCAGTTTTCTCCCAAATCGGTGTAGAGAAGGTCGTATAGTTTTTGCCACTGCTTTGTGACAGAAATTTCTGTAACAGAAACATTACGTTGAAGTGAATCTTCTAAACGACCTTGGTGAAAATTTGCTCTGGACAATGGATGAAAATCCGAAACTGGTCAGGAACAAAATCAATATGCATGCTGAAACGGATAAAATACCAGAAGTTATTGCCAGCATTGCGGACTCACCCACATTTTTAACTTAATTTTTTTTTTTTTTTTTTTAATTTTTGTATAACCTAGATCAATATTCCAAAGATTTAGTTCTAGAACATAGAACATTTCTCCAGGTAAACTCATTTAAGAGTAGGGATCCCTACCCTTATATATTTACTTCTAAAGTGCTATCTTAGTTGATTATACAATTATAATGGATGTGTTAGGTGGAGAGAATTTAGGTGTGGTTGATGAAATAAGAAGACTGGGTTAAAATGGTTAACTATGTATAATAATAATGTAATGTTATGGTGAGATGTGTGTATAGGTAGCTTTTGGCGTGAGCGTCTTAGCGAAAAGGGCTTATATGTATATACGGTTAAGAGATGGAAGTATTAAGAATAATTAAGAACACGAGGGGCTATAATGTAGTGGAAGAACGAAATGAAAAATAATAGTTTTTAAAAATAATTTAGAATATTTTATAATGTGAATTTAACTTCAAAAAGAGTGTATTTTACTGTCAGGTGCTGTAAATTCGGATCATTAAACAAAGGCACAAAATCCCGTTAGGGTAACTCTTTTGTATAAGAGAATTCCCCCTGCGAGAGAGAGAGAGCAATTCCAAAGAAGAGAGTCTAACAGTAACTTTCAAGGAGTACACAGTCTATACTCAGCCTTCAATCAATACAGTCGTAATTCTGCTTCCAAAGCCAGAACACTTCAAAAAGCCAGAACGCTACTTTAGGAATCGCTCAGTGCCAATGATAGATACTTGCCTTTATTTAGATATACATCCGATTTATAATTGTGATATTGTAATGTGCTTAAATATGTTTAGAAAATAATATATTTATTTTGAGACTAGTGGTATTCTCTTGATTATTTCTTAATATTTCATTCTCTTTTAAAATTACAAACTTACAAGCCCTTATCGCTAAAACGCTTAAGCCACTAGAAACTACAAACACCACCATTTACATTACAATAATAATGAGACACACTCTGCGTGGAGTTTACAAATGAGAATGGTTAAGGTACAGTGGTAGGAAAATGACACAAGTGACTGGCGAGATGATGAACTATAGTGAACTGTATTGAACTGTATCGAACTGTCTTCCCCGTGTATTTATACCGTTTCTCCCACAGTAGTCTGAGAGAGTGGTTAGGTTTGTTTCTCTTCTCTTTATTCTCTTTAGTTGCTGATCTCTCTTTGGGGGCTGTTACACAATTCTACCATCTAGACTACATTAATTTAGAAATAAATAGATTGCCAAAATTCCGAGTTTCAAAAAAAAAAAAGTAAAATTTTTTTTACTGAACAGTTTTTTTTTTTCCCCACTTTTTCTGATTTTCTCCATAAAAAAACATCGATGAATTTTATTAAATTTAGTATTATACTAACTATAAAGTTTGTTAATTATAATTTTGAAAACTGAAATAAGAGAAAGTTATGTGTTGTGTTTCACTTCAGTTTTTTTTTTTTTTTCTTTAATTCAGAGGAACTTGGAAAATATTTATTATTTAGTGATTACTCTAATTTTGGTAAGGTAATGGGGATTATATATATTATATATTGTAATATAGGGATTTATTTATAAAGGACTGGCTAAATTAGCTACATTAATTTATTTATTACAATCCCCCCAAATAAAGGTAGGAAATCTGGATTATGATTAATGTTTTACCATAGTTAAAATATTATTTTAAACAAATTTGTCTTATAATAATTGCAAAATGAGATTGTAACTATTTGTTTTTAAGCTTAAAATTTTTACTTACATTTTTTTCACTTGCCGAGATATATCTCTAAAAGTATACAAAATTATTTAGTTGAAATTGATGAGGGTTATAAGATTTATTTGGAAAATATATCTTTTTAATGCAAACTTTTTTTTTTTTTTGCATAAATCCTTCTTTTTTGCGTCTCTTGTAGTTACAAAAGAATTGATATTTGAATGGAACATAAAACCTCTAGATTAGACTAAAAAAAAAAAAAGAAAAAAAAAGTCATATAACAAGAAAATTTATGGTAGCTAGGGGGACACTAGAGCCATTCAAACTTTTTTTGGGAGGTGAGCGCGGCGGGGAAGAGAATCAATGTAACAGAGTTGAATCTTATCATCGGTTGGTCGTGTCGATATTGTATGCGGTGAGAAAAAAGAAATATAAATCCACAAGTTTGAAATTTATTGAGGTTTTTTTTGATGGTTATGTGTTCAATAATTTTAATATTACGGCAAGATATATGTATTATTAAAATGGGTATTTAAATAGTGGCATTTTATAAGAAATATTAATAGGTTTTTTTTTGTTAACATACGTATTTACTTTCTTTTACATAAGAGGAAGTATTGCAATCGTGTCAAATTTTCGATATCGAGTTTTCACCGGAAATATCCGTTTTGAGGTCCCCTGAGTCCAAAAAAGTATTTTTCAGAAGTGGTCTGGGTGTGTGTGTGTGTCTGTGTGTGTGTGTACGAGGTGTGTAAATTAAGTAATGAGACTGATTTTCTAGAGTTCGATCTGGCAACACTGGAGATGCGGCGCATGCGTGGTAGGGCAAGTAAACATCTGATACACGTCCAATGCAAATTTGAAAATGCTAGAGTTGTTGCACTGTCCGTAGTGATTTTTTTTTGTGAGCAAGGTTTTTTCAGTGCGTTTTAAAAATGAGTGACATGAATTACGAGCATCAGGTTTGGCTTCAGACTTGGGCACAGTGCAACGGAAACTTTTGAAAAACTGTGCCAGGCCTATGGAGACAATGTTTTGTCGAGAGCACAGGTTTTTAGGTGGTTTAAGTCGTTTGCAAAAGGAAGGGAATCAATTGAAGACGAGCCTTGCAGCGGAAGGCCTTCATCTTCAAAAACCGACGAAAATGTTGGCAGAATCCGCGATCTCTTGCGTTCAGATCGTCGTTTGACAGTCCGAATGATTGGCGAAGAGTTGAATTTGACCCACACGACCGTTCATCAAATTTTGACTAATGAATTGGGAATGAGAAAAATTTGTGCAAAAATGGTTCCGAAAAATCTTTCACAAGAGCAAAAAGACATCAGAAAGGAAAGGAGCCTTGGCTTTTTGGGAGCAATTGAAAACGATTCCAATTTTTTGAAACGTGTTATTACAGGAGACGAGTCTTGGATGTTTGAGTATGACCCAGAAACTAAGCGTCAGAGCATGCAGTGGCACACTTCAACCTCTCCAAGGCCAAAAAAAAGCAAGAATGAGCAAGTCAAAAATCAAATGCATGCTGATTTACTTTTTTGATAGCCAAGGAATCGTTCACAAAAAATGTGTGCCTCAATGCCAAATGGTAAACCAACATTTTTACCGAGAAGTTCTTGAGAGACTTCGAAAAAGTGTCATGCGTGTGAGACCAAACATCAAAAACAAGTGGGTGTTGCATCACGACAATGCTCCGTATCACACCGCGATTTCTATTAATGAGTATTTGGCCAGTTATATCACTCCTGTGGCTCCTCAGCCTCCTTATTCACGCGACTTGAGTCCATGTGACTTTTTTTTGTTCCCCAAATTGAAAAATCACCTCAAGGGACGTCATTTTGGAACATTGGAGAATATTCAAACAGCCGTAACGACCAACTGAAGTCTATTCCCAGTATCCGAGTTCCAGCACTGCTATGACTAATGGAAGAATCGTCTTCAGCGTTGTGTGGCTTCCCAAGGTAGTTATTTGAAGGGGACAATGTTGAATTGTAATTTTATTTGAATAAAAAAACATAAAAAATCAGTCTCATTACTTAATTTACACACCTCGTATATATATATATATATATATACATGTATGTGAACAGCATAGCTCAAAAATGGAAAACGGTAGAAAGTTGAAACTTGATATGCCGTTTAGTTATCACAATGGGATCTGACAGTACTTTATCTATCAATATTCCTCAACCAGAAGTACCACTTTACTAGTTTTTTTTTTGCGTTTTTCTCAAAAATGGCTGAGACGATTTTCTTCAAACATGTAATATCAACTAATCATGGGAACAGCTACAACTTTGATTTGAAACATTTCTTTGGCAAAATTCATTTAAGGGCAGTTATGGGAGAGTGGTGGGATTAGGTTTTCATCTAAAGTGCTATTTCAGTTTATTAGACAATTCTTTCATCTAAATAATGTTAATTAGAGTTAAATATGTTGTTGAAATTCGGAGTTTGAAAAAAAATCGGATAACCGGAAGTGCGTTTATTTTTACACCTTACTAAATGATTTTTTTCACTTTTTCTCGATTTTCTCAAAAATGGCTCCGACGATTTTTTGAAACTTACAAATATAAACTAAACTTGCAAACATCTACATCTTTTATATAAAACATTTCTCTGGAAAAATTCATTTAAGGGCACTTTTAGGGGAGGGGTAGGGTTACAGCTTTCTCTAAATTGCTATCATAGCTGTTGATTATACAATTCCATCATGCAAACAAAATTAATTAGAAATAAATAGATTGTCAAAATTCCCAGTTTTAAGAAAATTAGTAATCCGGAAGTGCGCTTTTACTGAACTGTTTTTTTTTTCTATTTTCGACGAATTTCATTAAATTTTGGTACACAAACTATAACATTTGTCAATTATAATTTTGAGAACAGGAGTAAGAGAAAGTTGTGTGCGTGTTTCACACCAGATTTTTTTTTTTTGTTAGTAACAAATGCGAAGGAAGGGAATAGCTAAGTGGTTAGCGTACTGGACTCCCACGCGGAGGACCCAGTTGTGCTATCCTTATATTTTTTTTTTCTTCTTAGGAGCTTCCGGTGATGGACAGTGTTGTCTGAAACAAGAGAATCCTAATGAAGTAATGATCAGATTTTGGTTTGGCTGTGAGGTATTGTTTTATAATTACCTACGCCTATTGTTTTTGTTTGGATTCTTAGACATTGTTATTATTGTGATTATATAAGTTGTATACAGTTTAATTATTGTTATTTATTAGTTAATGTTTATCTTATTATTTTACAAAAGATAAAATTTTTACCTATTGTATTTTCTTTAATTAGGTTACTGTTCAAATACAATTATTGCTGGTTATCCTAAGACTCAATTTATCGATAAGACAATTAAGGCTACCCAGTGTTGTTGTTAGCTTGTACATATTATGTCATATCTAAATTAACTTGTATATAATTCCAAGCAATAAATTGCATTATACAATTAATAATTAATAATGCATTCTCTAATTAATAATATGTCATAATATATTGCATTATTACTGTATTGATTCTTAGCCCGATTTCATAGAAATCACTTTTTGAAGCACAATATTACGTTGCCAAACTTTAACTTTCAGTTTCCTTCCTGGAATGGAGCAAGAGATTCCTTTAGGCTTTGCATTAATGTGCTGTGTAGCTGCGCCCACACCTGTGGGCTAGTGTCTATCACTACAAATGAAGCTACTACGTACACAACAACAAAAATCTTCTTTATTAAGTTCTCTGTATGTTACAGGTAATGCAGTGCGAACTTGACTGACTTCTATATAATTTTATTATTCTCGCTATATATATAAAAGCATATGGTCTCTCGTATTTTCTCTGTTATATAAACAAAAATTAAATTAAAAAATAAACAATCAAAACAAAAACGCCAGGAAGCCATGGCTGGAAAATCGCGACGAAAATGACCTGGGGGCAAGCCGCCACATGCTGATTCTACTTTTTTCAAATTTCTGTTGTTTTTTTTATTAACAAAAACTGCACAATTCAGTTGGGATAGATTCTCCAACATCTAATACCTTTAAAGGAATATGTAAAGCCCTAAAGCAGATCACCTTTCCTGGATTTTAAAAAGTGAGAATTATTTCGTTTTGTTTACCGATAAATACCAGCCTAGTTGCCGTTTGATACAAACTAATAAAAACCTCTCTATCAAATGAGTTTAATATTAATAATCTGCTTATAGATTCAAATCTTGCCATATCCTAGGATTTGCAAACTTCTTCTGCAAAGAGGGTTCAACCCACTTTCCTCCGCTTCTCTAATTTCCTTATCTTTGAACTGCTTAAGTCTTTGAATGGCTGTATAGTATAGATTTAGATCTAACTCAAACTACCGTATCTATTCGGCGTAAAAAATAAATAAACATAAAAGTTGTTGGCTTGTCAAATTGGGGTCAAAAAATTATTCAATAACGCTACTTCGGATATATGAAATCTAAGAAAAGTATATATTATCAATTACATTCTTTTAAACTGCTTGTGAGTGAAGTATTCCATTCATGTCAAATTTCGAAATTGATTTTAAGCTGATATTATGTTTTAAAACATGAGAAAGAAACAGTTTTTTTTCTTTTGTTTTTTTTTTAAGAAAATAGTGTGAGCGTTTTTTTCAATACATTATCAGTAAATCCATCCATTTACGTTAATGGCTCACAGGTCATGTCAAATGACTTCACGGAAGAAGTCTCTCTTAAAGTGACTATGTGGTAAGAAGATTATGATGACTACATTTTAAGGGCCACTTTTTTTTTGTCTGCTATTTCTAAAACCATGCAGACGGCTTGACAGCTCTTAGAGGTGGTTACTAAGTGCCCAGACCATGAGCTATAAGTAATTCAGCTATCCTTTTGGAAGTAATCTTAAACGTATTTGTTGGCAGAGGCAATTTATTAGGCTACTTTCAACGGATTACCTCCAAACTTTACATTTTAGTTCTTGGACTAATGTATTTTACCTTTGATTAGCACTTTGAAAAGGAATTCATCTTATGTCTGTTTCTGTTGAGTGGCTACTTGTGATACACACGTCGATCATTGCGAGGAATATCGATCACTACTTACAATTATGTAGTATGCACCTTGGAATTGTGCACCTTTCCAGCTCTGCGGAACCAACCACCACAACAGAGCGGAAATTAGTTGAGAGATTTTGGAAGTTAGTGCATCGAATTATTAATACGGATTTTATAAAAATAAACTGTATTTTAACAATAACTTTAACGTATAAATGGTAACTAATAACTAGCAAAATACTTAGGAATAAATAGAAGATAAATAACTAATAAATTAGAATGATAAAGTAAACGATCTAAGATGCACTGCTAAAAGATAATAAGTTTAAATGAACTGTGTATAGTCGCGTAAACTGCTGCTCGTGTATATGGACGTGCTCGTATCGTCGTATAAGATATAATGATCCTCTCGTTGTATATGATAGAGTTTATATATCGGTGTTGGCCACACTCACACCAAGACATCTGTCCTAGTGTGCGACCTTGTGCGACCTTCGTAGTTTGCTGACCTTATTTAGGTCAGTGGCCAACCTTATCGGTGCTTGCTTTGATGTAAAGTATTGAAAAGGGCTTTGTTGTTTGTTTGGCCGGCATTGTCTTGAAGACGGCGGCCTGCTAGGTCGCTGGTTATAAATTGCTCTTTTATTACTGCCATCCTTTGTTAAGATAGCAGCTGGCTGGAACCACTTTGACATTGGTATGACTTTCCATGTCATTACAGAATGAGTGTTGAATTTTTAAGCCGAGAGAAGAACACCCAGAAATTCTAATGCGCAAACTACAATGAGGCTCAGACTATTAGCAACAAAAAGTCACGTGAGTGTTTCACATTTGATTTTATTACTATCATTTGCAAGGCAATTCCCATCATCGTTACTTCTGGCCTTCGTTACTCTAGTGTAGCTCCGATGAATTTTTCTCACGATGTTCTGGATCAACACCATCTTTGCCCTCAGGGTGTCGAACCTTGAATTCTCTCACAACAAATGCGAGTGTGCAAGCTACTAAAAACAACACGTTTGAGCAAACATATTTTTTATGTGTTTGTATAAAAGTGATTGACATGTGTGTTTGAAATGCGTTGATTGGCCTAGCATCAGAAAACTCAGAAATTCAAATTTAATTGGTATATTGTATTCCAACTGCATTCTGCACGATGAATAAAATCCGTATGCCGGAATTGGTAATTTTTCCAGCTTTTTTTTATTCCAATTTTTCATTTTCCTAAACATGTCTTCCAAGATTTACTGTAATTTTTTTTTATCCCTGTTTTTTGTTTTTTTTAATTTAAAGCGCGTCAACATCTATGGTCATTGGCGCCCGGAGCCTTCTCAGTGCACTGCCGGCCTCCGGTCAGTGTTCTCTCGTTACAGACAACACTGTCCATCGCCGGACAGTGAGTTGTAGAGGCTCCTAGGAAGAAAAAAAATCTAAGGTTAGCACAGCTGGACTCGAAACCGGGTCCTCCGCGTGGGAGTCCAGTACGTTTTTTTATCCTTATTAAACATTTTGGAGTATTTTTTTGTATTGTATATCAGCTATTTTGTATTAAAGACAATTTGTTATGATATTTTTACAGTGTCTAAATGACCCACGTACCGTTTCTTTTCTCTCTCTTACTCCTTAGTAAGAGGAAGTATTAGAGATTGTGTCAGATTTCCGTAATAGAGGTTTTACCGGAAATTATCTATTGAAGTCCCCTCTGAGTACATAGTACAAACGTTTTTAGCGAATGTGTGTGTATGTGTGTGTGTGATCAAATTTGTTATTCTGTTTACATACTAACCCCGCTTCTAAAAATAACGTTATTGTCTAACATCTCCCGACCAAAAGTGCAGATTTAACTCAATGATTCTTCCAGTCTTACTTCGTTTAATTTCTTCATATACTGTCTCCGCACACATTTGGTTCTTAATTTTTATAGGCAACATTTTTTTAGAAGGACTAATGAGTTTCTTCTGTGGTGAGGAGGTTTATGTTCTAGGAGAACAGAAACATAAAACTTTTCCGTTTATACTACCACTTCATTTCATAATTTGATTCTATAAGTTATATAATGTTTTAATATATTAAAAGCATTTTTAGAATTCTAAACTTGAATACAATCGGATAATTGCTAATATGACTTTACAGAGTAAAGATTTTTGCTCTCCAAGGAAAGGGATTAGCTAAGTGGTTAGCACGTTGGACTCCCAACGCAGAGGTCCCAGGTTCGCGTCCAGGGCTACCCTTAGATTTTTTTTCTTCCTAGGAGCCTCTACAGCTCACTGTTCGGCTATAGACCGTGTTGTGTCTGTAGCGAGAGAACATTGTCCGGAAGCCGGCAGTGCACTTAGAAGGCTCCGGGCGCTAATGACCATAGATGTTAAAGCGCCTTAAATTAAAAAAAAAAATAAAAAAGATTTTTGGGAATTTTCACAAAAATGGTTACAATGATTTTCTTTAAACTTCTGTAATGTGATTGGTATATATGTTGTGGTATATATATGTGTGTGTGTGTGTGTGTGTGTGTGTGTGTGTGTATGTGTGCGCGTGTATGTGATGTGTAGTAGTGTAGCACGAACGGATTTAAAAGAGCTTATGAGTGTGTATGTTTTTAGAGAAGAGAGAAGTATTAAGAAATAAGTCAAGAAGTCACCACTGTTTTAAAATAAATATAATATTATCTCTAAATGAATTTAAATACTTAATAATAATTCGTAATAATAAGCTTTATATTAAATGTTCAAATTAAAACACTTATTGGCAAACTGAATTTAAAATGAGAGAATGACATTCTGAATGCTATGAAATCTGCGTGGATACTGGACCCAACGATTCGCTAAGGAAAGCAATGATATGGAACAAGCGGAGAAAGTAGCTCAGGAGAAAAAAATCTATTTATGAGAAATGCATTCCCTTTCTTAGAGAAAATTCAGGGAGCAGTTTGGCGTGAGGGACTACAACGTTTGTAGACTGTGGTTCGGAGCTAGAGAAGCGATTCCAAAGCTTACTAACGACATTCTGTTGGAACTCGGGATCGAGTCAGCCAACCTATCAATTTTAACAGAGATTATTCTAGTCGACTCCTTAAGTATACTGAACCAGCACATTTATGGCTGACGTTTCACCTAAAATTAAGTTTAAAAAGGCAAAAAAGAAAAAAAAAAAAAAAGCTTTAATATTTTTAATAATTTTAGTTTTAATATTTTTTTAAACTTCCAGTATTTACTTGCATATTGACAATGTTATCGATTTGATCTTCTCTAATAATGACTTATTGATGCGATTATCGACTATATATCAATGTATATCTTTTTTGTATTTGTTATTTCTATTAAGACTGGTTACGTGTTTTTGTAACTATATATTTAATAAGCTTGAATTGTAATTTTTGTTATAAAATGAATGTCAACTTGACTGATTGGCGCGCTGTATTTAAGCAGACTCAATGTATTTGGGCAGCCCCATTTATTGTGTATTATCGCAATAAAAAAGTGTTTCTCTGGTTGATGAATGCTTTGGAATAAACTGATGAAATAATGCTTCTCTTGGTAGTTAAAAACCTGCCCTTTATATTTGATTTCTAGAAGGGATTAAAAGGCAAAGAGTGGTCAAGTTCTCCGACCTCTCTTATAGCTGTGTCTTGTACCTGTATTTTAACCCTTTGCCAGCCAACTTACAAATATTTTCCATTACTAATATTTTGAAAATAAATTTATTTAATATAATTTCTTGCATCTATCACATTTCGTATACTATCTACACACATAAATATAAACATTTTCCCGGGAAAATTGATTTTCTTAGGGAGTGCTGGGGAGAGGAGGCAGTAGCGTTATGGTTTCCTCTAAAATAACCACTTGAGTACAATATATGGCTTTACCACCTAAATAATATTAATACACAATGAAAGCATTGTTAGAATTCCAAATTTGAAGAAAATCGGTTACCTAGAAATAGGGCTTTATAGAATCGGTTTTTTCAGTTTTTGGGGGGGGGGGATTTTCTCGAAAACCACTTACACAATTTCCTGTAACCTTGATATGTTACTTTCATAGATAAAAACGTATTATACACTTGTAATTGAAACTTTTTTTGTTTTTTTTTTGTTTGTTTATTTATATTTACAATCTGCAATAATACAATAAGTAAATGTAGGCTTAGATAAATGTGGCTTGAAGGCTTGAAGGAGGTGGTCAATGCCACTCTTCCTGGTCTTGTTATTGTTACTCCTCTTCCTGTGATAGGAGGTCCCTTGGCCACTGGCGCTTCAAACGTCGGGGAGGATTCCCAGAAATGGTTAGGGAGGACAGATTTTGTGACTTGCGGGTTCATGTGTGTTCCTAGTTTGCTGCAGAATCGTTTGTAAAGTTGTTGTGTTAAGTCGTGTACAAATGGGATTTGAAGGTCAGTATGTAGCGTCAGAATATTAGAAACATAGTATGGGCATTGTGTGATTGTTCGCAGTATCTTGTTCTGTTCAGTGGCTTGTATCCGTTTAGTGTGTGTCGGTTTGGCAGTTTCCCAGAGTTGCAGTCCGTAGGTCCAAATATTATTATGGATTTGTAGCGTTTTACTAGGAAGTATCTGGTTTTCATTGGCTGTCGAGTTTTCGTTACGTGTGTGTTCCAAGACAAGCGTCTATCTAAGTAGTGTCCAAGATATCGGATGTCTTTTTCGTGTGGTAATCGTTAAACGCTAATATACATGTATCGTTAATATTATACACAGTCGGACAGTTTGATCGTCTGAGGGTGAATGTTACATGTGTACATTTTGTTTCGTTAATTTTGATTTTCCAAAGCTTGAAGTGTTCCTGTATAAGGTTTAAATGGTTCTGTAGGAGTGAGGATGCAGTGGTGGCGTCTTTGTGAGTTGAAAGTATTGCTATGTCGTCTGCATATGTAGCCAACAGTATGTCACTAGATGTAGGGATGTCCATTATACTAATAGAATATAGTATCGGTCCGAGAATACTTCCCTGCGGCACCCCTGCCCTAATGGGGAACACTGCAGGGGTGCAGTGTTTATATTTCATCGCCATTTCGTACTGTGAAGAATCGGTCGGACAGATAACTTTTAGCAGCCGATAGTGCCCATCAGGCAGAATCTGCCGAAGTTTGAACAGGAGACCATTGTGCCACACTTTGTCGAAAGCCTGACTAACATCAAGAAAAGTTCCTGATGTGTAGCATCCTCTTTCCAGCGAAGAGGAAATTTCTTCAACCAGTCTGTGACATTGTTGAGTGGTAGAGTGTGATGTCCGAAATCCAAACTGATGTGTGGAATGGCACTGTCTAATTCAGGCTGTATGTCGGTCAGTAGTAGCCGCTCAAAAATCTTGGAAAGTATAGGAAGAAGGCTAATTGGTTTGTAAGAAGTTGGTAAGTGAATCGGTTTGTTTGGTTTCGGTACCATTGTTATATCTGAAAATTTCCATTGTATTGATAAGTGTGTCAGTCTCAGAATGGAGTTGTAGATGTTAGTAATGTGAAGAATGGCTTTTTGTGGAAGTTGGCCTAGTATTTTGGCGGTAATAAGGTCGTATCCTGGAGCTTTGTTTAGTGGCAGTTGTATTATTGCTTTTTTCACTGTTTTGAAGTTAATATGCTTAGAAGGAAGACTTAATTGGAGAGGAGTATTAAGAAAATCTTCTGTAAGAGAGAAACGGGTGAATATTGTCGTTAGGTGTGAATGTAGATGATAGGAGTGTAGATCCAAAGAGATGTGCTTTGTCTCTTTCAGATTTTGTCCAGATTCCGTCAGTCTGTTGTATTGGAAACGATGGTGTTTTATATTTCCGTAGTCGTCGTGTTGCCAGCCAAAGAGAGCCTTCCTCACTGGATAGATTGTCAATATAGGAAGAAAATATATCTGCTTTATATTCGGCAATTTTCTGTTTAAGCTGTCTTGTCAATCTATTAAGTTCAGTCTTTATGTTTGGGTAGCGGTTTGCCATCCAAAATCGTCTGATTTTGCGTTTTTCAGAAATGAGTGGTCGGATCGATGCGGGTAAGATGAGGGCATGTCTTGTAACATTAGTGTTGGGTTGTGAACACTTCCAGATTGTTCTCTGTATAGTAACTGTCAAGTGTTCCACAGCGTCCTGCAGTTCAGTAATAGTTTTTGGACTAGTTGTTAGGTTGATCTCAGTCCAAATTCAGTCCAATCCATTTTTGCTGTTTTCAGGGAGGGTTCACACTCTACCACACAACAATGTCACAGACTGGTTGACGATATTTCCTCTTCGCTGGAAAGAGGATGCTACACATCAGGAGCTTTCCTTGATGTTAGTCAGGCATTCGACAAAGTGTGGCACAATGGTCTCCTGTTCAAACTTCGGCAGATTTTGCCTGATGGGCACTATCGGCTGCTTAAAAGTTATCTGTCTGACCGATTCTTCACAGTACGAAATGGCGATCCATATTCAGCAATGTCCCCATCAGAGCAGGGGTGCCGCAGGGAAGTAATCTCGGACCGATACTATATTCTATTAGCACAATGGACATCCCTACATCTACTGACACACTGTTGGCTACATATGCAGACGACATAGCAGGTGTAATGAGTATTGGTTGGTCATAAAGAGTTAGAAGTACGGGAGAGTGGTCAGAAGATAAATCGTTCAGTGTTCTTGTGAATGTAAGGTTCGTCGGGATAGTTGTTATAGATATATCCAAAATGTCGGGTAGTTTTCGAGGAGAAGTTGGCCAGTATGTGGGTTCCTGCGGTGAACAGCAGAAGTAGTTCTCGGTATAATTATTTTGGATAGTTGTTCGGAATTTGCAGCGTTAATTTCAAATTTTATATGTAGTTGGTTTAGAGCGCTCTACTGGACAATAATATAATCATCACTTCTCTACCTGCCAAGATTAAGTATTGGTTGGGATAACTACCAACCTACCACTACCAACCTATACTATTCCCCCACCACCTCTATATATTTATGTCCAGGACAAATACGTACTATTTTGAGTTTAAAGAAAATTCGTCATTTTATAGATAATTATATTGAGAGAGGAGTAAGAGAAAAGCCCTAAATATTTCACGCTAGTTTTCCATTCTTTCTTTTAAAAGGCCCCTGAAAAGTAAACGAGCTTGTATTGAATCTATTATTTATAAAACAGTATGGATCTCTCGACTTGTAGCTTAAAAAAGAAAAAAAGGAGAAGAAAAATTAAATAATAAACTAAGGTTACCAAATTATTTGGAATAAATTCCTTGAAGAGGTCAATTACATTATTTTGGTTCAATAATTCATCACTAGAAAAAATCAAAAAGAAATTTCCACTGAATTTTAAGAATGAATTATATTCTGATGTAATTATTTTCCTTTCCGTACTTTCTTTTTTTTTGAATGAAAATTCTCATGGACACCAGGGACCAACTAGTTATGAATAAAACAGTAATATTTGATTGTTTACACTGATTTTTTTTTTCTTTTCTCTTTCCTTACATTGAGAAAAGAATAATTTTAGAAAGATAAATTGCAATAAACCAGTGCTATGCGTGTGTTACAATGTTATGTAATTTTTTATTATGTCTTTTTATGAGCGAGAACAGTCGGTGTTGGTGGTGGAGAACGAAAGTAATTAAGGGCGGCAAAGTATAGTAAGGTTATGCTGTTATAAGGTTGTTTTAGGAATGTTACAGCTACGGCGGTGTGTACAGAGGCGGACCAACCACATCGCTGCTGTGTGAACACTGTGGGGGCTGTATTATAAGAGAGAGAGAGGGCCCGTTATACTGGTGGTGTGTATTTGTGTAGGTCTGTGTGTGTGCGTTAGAGAAAGGAGGCTAAACACTGGTGGCTGCTTGGAGTTCGGCCGTCGTGTATTCTGTGGTTCGATATTCAGGCTAGCCGTGGAGGGGAAGAGCCCCAGTGTGTTGTACCGCCGTGCTGAGCACTATACAGGGGCAGGTTTCAGTTCTGCTCTGTGCAGGGGACCGCTTAACCCTCCTCGCTTACTCTTACAGCTTGCTCCATCTATATTACAATTGTGGCCCATCACGCCAACTTATGAATTACCTATTGATTTTTTTTTTTTTAACTTTATTATTATTATTATTATTATTATTATAATTAACATTGAGAAACTGATTCACTTATTTCTTAACTTACACATTACATCTTGTTCTGTCACAATATAAAATATTACTTAAATTAGTCGTGAAACATGGGTTCATTAGGACTAGAATCTATCCTCTGCATATATATTATTGCAAATCTTCAATTACTTTAATAATCTGAAATCTACAAATTTTCTCATTTTAGTAATGAGATAAATAGGTATAAAAAGCTTTTGGCGCAACAGTCCATGAAGGTCCAAGGCTTGACAGATGGCCATTTTTATTTGGGGGTGATGGAGGGAATGGAGAGTACCAGGTAAGCACGGCGCGGTTGAAATATGATAAACTTACATGGGCAAGGTGAAAAGTTCCCGGCCTAGTAGTGGAAATGATTTTTTTTTTTTTTTAAATGCATCTATTTCTTATTGTAACTCCCTCTAGTTCGATACACTTTGTCCAACATTTCTCCAATAACTGGATTCCGTCCCTGAAGTGCGATTCTGGAAGGTCTTCATAATGTCATCCATTTACCACTGCTATCACCACTTCATTTGACCCAAAACGTTTTCCAGCCACAAATTTTTCAAGGTGTGGGAATAAATGAAAGTCAGAGGGAGCCAAATCTGGCGAATAGAGAGGATGTTCCAACAATTCATACTTAAAGTCCCTCATTTTTCCCATTCCCAGAGCGCCTTTGTGTGCAGGTACGTTGTCCTGGTAAAGAGGATTTTTTTTTTCTTTTGCAAACCAGGTCTTTTCTCTCCAATTTTTTCATCTAACTGGTCAAGAAGATGTGCGTAGTTATTCCTCATTACCCTTTGACCTTTGGTAGGGAGTAAATTAAAAGAATATCTTGGGAATCCCAAAAAACATTTGCCATAACCTTTCCATCAGATGCAATTGTCTTTGAATACTTCAGTGCAAGCCACCGGCTTCTACCCATTCATTGGAGTGTTGTTTTAAATTCGTGTGTAAAGTTTCATCCATTGTAACAAATCGGCGCAGAAAATCGTTTGGATTCTTCTTAAAACGGCACAAACATTGCTGAGAAACTCTACTCCTCATTTGTTTGTGATTAGCAATTGCAACAAATGCGGCACCCATCTAGCACAAAGCTTTTTTATACTCAGTTGTTCGTGTAAAATGTGCCGTATCATTTCTGCTGAGATGCCTACAGCCTTAGCTATCTCATACACTTTTAATCGTCGATCATCTAGAACTATATTGTGAATATTCTCGATATTTTTTTTGGTAGTTGCAGTTTATGGCCGTCTATCGCCTTCAATCGATGTATGACCACGTTTTATCTCAGCTGCCCATTTTTTTACTTTACATAACGAAGTTGCAAACTCCTTATACACTTTCACCAACTTTGGATGAATTTCTGTTGGCGATAAACCATCCAAAACGAAGAATTTTATGTCAGAAGGATATTCAAGTTTATTCATTTTGTCAAAAAAAAACACACAACACGCTTACTTTAAACAGCCGTATAAAACAAACTATTCGTCTGATCAAGTTCACATTTGTTATTTACTTTTGCAACAAGGGTGCCAATATAACAAAACAGTAATTTCATTGGTAGCAGTGCCATCTATGGGAGAACTTTTCATCTTGCCCTAATAACTTGAAGATATAAAGTAATTTTCTATAAAAAAAACTGTTAATTATGATCTGAAATTTTCAAATTTGCCATAAAACTACGAGTATTATTTTATATACGAGTAGTTCTAAATAGTGAATTCTGGAACCAAAGTTCTTATCATTATCTCTTACTGTTATAAGCATTGATATCGTATCAAATTTTCGCGTAAATAAATCGTAAAAACTTATTCTACGCGTGATGCAATCGATATGACAGATATCGTTGGATTTTTTTTTTTTTCAGTTTTTAGCGGTTTTCTAGAAAATAGTTCCAAGATTTTCGTTGTCTTCGTTGACTGTATAATGGATGTGTTAGTGGAGAGAATTTAGCTATGGTAGTTGAATTGAGAAGAAGACTTGGTTAACACTGGATAACTGATATATTAATAAATAGACACAGACTGCCTGGACTTTACAATGGATGAATGTTTATGGTAGAGTGGTATGAGAATGACACGTAGCGACTGGATCTACAGAACTGTTTTCAACTGTGTTTAACTGTCTTTAACTGTATATTTATACAGCTTCTCCCACTCTCCCACTCCAGTTCGAGAGAGTGGTTGAGCTTCTCTTGCTCTCTGTGGTTGCTGAGCTTCTCTTGCTATTACATCTGTCACTTTTATTTGAAATATTTTTTCCACAAAATTAATATTTTAGAGGAGCAACCACGTTAAGCTTTCCACTACATATAATTTCAGTATAATGTATGATTCCATCTACATAATATTTAGATATGTATTTAATTGCTTTGCTAGAATTCCAAGTTTGAGGGAAATAGGTAAACTGGAAGTTTAACTGTAGAATAAAGATTTCTGAATATTACAATTATTTTTTCTGAAAATTCTCTAACGATTTTCTTTACGCTTTAACTGTAGAGTTAAGAAGAATAATGAACCTATAACTTCAATTAGATACTTATTTCAAGAAAAATTTATTATAGATGATTTTAAATTATCAAAAAAAAAAAAAAAAAAACAGAAAAAGAATTCACAGTATTTTGGACTAGATAGCTGCGTTGTAATGTGGACTGCCACACACTAACTATTTGTTCGAAAACTAATGCGTGTAATGAATGGCTCCGGATCATTTCTCCAAGTCTTTTTTTAATTTTCATTGAATTCGCATGTTTTTACGTTCCTTGTTTACAAAAAATGAATTAGTGAATGGTATGCATGTTTTGTGTGTGTGTGTGTGTGTGTGTGTGTGTGCGTGGGTGCGTGGATGTGTAAAAGTAATAAAATTTAAAAACGAAAAACCTGCAAAGGTCATGTTCTATTTAAAAAACCACTATCGAATCTGACAGGATGTTCTGGTTCAATAGCCATCAATGGAATATTGAATTACTGAATGATTTTTCGAGATTTTTCACGGAAAATGGCTCCAATGATTTTCTTTCAAATTTTCTAACTACTTACAATATCCTCGAAGGAACTGTGGCGGGGGTGTTTGAGCCATGGACCAAATACACAGGTTCCTGGGCATCTTTCCCAGTTCCCCAGCATCTTCCGGGTGGAAATACATGCAATTGGAAGATGCGTTCAATTTAAACTCAATAGGAGATATCGGAACTAGGATATTGTGATCTTTTCCGATAGTCAGGAGTCATTAGAGCACTAAGTCCCATGTTATCAGCTCTAAAATGGTTTTGGGAATGCCTAGGCAGAGAGAACAAAGTTACCCTCGTTTGGGTGCCAGTGCGCATGTTGGCATAAAAGGTAAATGACAAGGAAAGATGCTGTATCCCTACTTAAGAAGCCTGAACCATTTTGTAGAGTCAGCGACCACTCTCTTCTTGTATAGGAACAATCAGAGGTGGCGGGACTAGTAATCATTGATAACTTTCTTTCTTGCTGACTGATTAAATACTATCTGGTACTCGACTAGCACCTCAAAATACAAAAATCTGGGGCTCTCCCTCTCCGGAGATCTGCGCTGAGTTGTTGCTTGTTATAGTGGTTTTGATGATTATGGACATGTCAGTGGCGCAGTACTATGGTTGTGAAACTTAATCCTATAATCATCCATATTGTTCTATTTTAGCCCACTAGAATTAATGGGAAATTTGCCTTGCTTTTCAGAAGTTTCCCATATTAATAGTGTTTATTATTGTTTGGTAATTAAACTTAACGAATTCAGTAAAATTTATTCTTCTAGAGTAATATATATGTCTAGCTATATTATTTTATAGTAATTAAGTAATCTTTCTGGCTGTGGAAATCAGTTAAATCATGATTCAAAATATATTTTGTAATTGGTACATTTATTGCATAAATTTTTCGTTTTGTATTTTTTTTTTCAGCAGAAAAACATAGGGGTTAGGTAGATATATATATATATGTTTAGGGGGGGTGATAGCAGACGAGGACTGTAACAGGAGCATCGTCCTGCAGCACCCCCTACAGTATTGTAACACTCCATCTGTTACAATAATAAAACTTAGGCATGTTGAAACACATTAATTACAGCTGTAAAAACATGGCCCTGATTTTGATTCTATTTAGATTATTTCTTTTTTTTTTTTTTTTGTTTACTGTTGAAGGTTTTTTCGATAGCTGATGCACCAGTATTTTTGTTGTGATGCGTCTATTCAAATAAGGAGATCAAATTGTTGTTTATTAAAAGAATGTAGATGAGAAGAATGAATCATAAATTAATTATGAATTAATTTTACTATGGATAATTGGCCAAATTTCTTATTTCAGGCCATCGTTGGTTAATTTTTTGTCTTAAATTAGGGAAGCAATCCTTGTAGAACTTGCCAATTTAGTCAGCTACTAAAAACAGAAACGAAAATAATACTACACTTATTTGCAACATAATTGCTTTCTCTTACTTACGTAAGAGGAAGTATTGCGATCTTAATAGATTATCGAAATTGAGTTTTCATCGGTGTGTGAAACGAATATCTTAGAAAACGAAATGTTGCAGGAAGCTCAAACTTGGTATTCCGTTTAGGTACTAAGCACCGCATCAGACACGAAGATTTCGGGCAAATTCCATCAATCGGAATTGTCACTTTATGGAATGTTTTTTTTTTCGGTTTTTGTGATTTTCTTAAAAAACAGCTCCAACAGTTTTCTTTAAACTTATTATATCGACTTCACATACAAAGAGCTATAATTTTCATTTCAAAACATTGCTCCGTGGACTATTAGGGGCAATAGTGCCCCTGAGAAAAGGGGACGGGGCTATGGTTTCCTCTAAAATGCTATTTTAGTTTAACAATGTGCTATACAATTCTGTCAACTAAATAATATTAATTAGAACTATATAAATTGTCAAAATTCTCAATTTGAAGCAAAGTTGGTGAGCGGAACTCGACTTTATTGATTAGGTTTTTCAGTTTTTTGTGATTTTCTCCATCAAAATGCCGACGGTTTCACACCATGATCTGCACCAGTGACGGCTCCTGGCGGGGCTTTTGCCCAGATCCTTCTTCGTTCAACGCCGCGACCCTCTTCCTCGTCAGGGCATATAGTAGTATGAAATAAGCAATATAATTAACAATATTGCAGCTTAAAAAGATTACATTAATTAACACACATCTTTTTAACTACCTTTGTCACTGACGGCAGAGTATAAACACGACGCTATAGCGCCATCCATTTTCAAGACTAGTTGCTTCGGTAATATTTTTCTAACATTGCGAAAATCTAACCTCTAATTAGTCATATTTAGGTTCACTTATAAGTTATTTGGGTAGTCTCGATGTTTCAATCATTGAGCCGCCCAAAATTATATGATGTTTGTAGAATCAGTCCAACACAAAGGGTTTATCACTTTCCAATTTGCTGTAACGTTCTAATTAGTATCCTGATTGTCTGCTTTTGGTCAAGATTGATTGTGGTTAGTAATTGTAATTTTGAGTGCCATGTTTTATTTGATATGTATTTGATATAGCTGTGTGATAAGGTTCTGTTCTTCTGCGTTAGTATTTTAATCAATAAATCGTGCTCTGTCCAAAGATTCTTTTGCTAAACACTCCGCGGATATTTCGGTCCTTCTATTTCGGAATTTAAAAACTATATTGATTTTGTTTTAGACAAGATAAAATTGAAAATTATGTAGGTATATGTATTTTATTTGGCCAGCTATTCGTTTTATCACTTTTAATTTTATCTTTTTGTGTTCTAGATTAATTTAAATTTTATTGGTAGATTTAAAACATTCAACATTGTGATTGGTTAGTATCTCTAATCTCCACTGCTCTATCTTTTTTCATTGAGCAAATTAATCAATCCCCTGGTGATACCACAATGGTGTTTATAAGTTGAAGCAATCTTGATTAAATTAACGAGTTCAGTTATCTAATACTCTAACTCTGATGCTGTAATTATCACATCCTTTAAACGTATCTTCTCTCTCTCACACTCTTGTCCCTTTTGAATTTATCAGAGAGTTTGTAGTAGTACTTCTGGATTTCTCTATCTAACTTAATGATATCTAAAACAGATTTTATTGATTTGTTTTATCATTGCAATTAGTGGATAATAAATATAAATTCTAATTTAACCAAAGGTATTGGTAACCATAGAATTGGATAATTGTTATTTTTAATTTTCTCAACTATTAATATTTATTTTAGTTTTTATTGAACCGTTGCCTTAATTTATAGTCATTATATCGTATAGTTTTTACTCTACAGTTTTATTCACAGTTGTTTATTTATCCATTTTTCTGTAAATCATTGTTTTATTTTCTATATTCATCTTTATCATTATATTTCTATATTTTCATTCTTAACAATATTATTGAGATAAAGTGGAATAAAGGTTGCAAGAAAATGTATTGTTTTTTGTAGATTTGAAGACGGCTTTTAACTTTATAGATAGGTGAACACATTTTTTCAAGTTAGGTGCTTTCATTTAAATTAATAAATTATCTGCTCTTAGGCAAGAGTGGGCAATTCAAAAAAACATTTGATACATTTTTAGGTGTCCAACAGGGCTGTAATTGAAATGTGATTGGTGTGATGTTGTGTAATAGTAGTTGCTGTAGCACGAGCGGTTTAGTAAAAGGGCTTGTAAGTATATATGCTTAAGAGAGAAGTATTAGAAATAAACAAGAGAACACCACTGTTTTTGAAATAAATATATTCTCTAAGTGAATTTAAATGCAAATCTCTATCACTGGCACTGAGTTTAAGAGAGCGATTCCTGAAGCAAGTGTTCTGGCTTTGAAAGCAGAATGCAGACTGTTCAAAAGAATGCCTTCTCTTACAAAACAGTTGCCCAAGTGGCATTGTATTAATTTAACGGATTCTTGTGCCTTTGTCTCATTAATAGCAATGACCTTAAATTACAGTACCTAACTCTAAAAGACATTATTTTTGCCAAAATTATTTCAGTTAAAATATTTTCAAAACTATTAATTATTACATTTCTTCTTCCACTACATAATAATCTTAGTCTCCTCCTTTTTATTTTTATATTTTTTATTTCAAGATTGGCATTTTTTGGCACATAATGTGAGTGGGTTGTTCATTCAACTGGAGTCTCAAATCCCAGACTGATTGTAATTTTTAATTCAATTAACAATATTGTTACGGGACATGAAAGATTACTGTCGCTCTGGGTTTTGAGGCTGAGTTCAGAGGAGTATTTGCAATGTAGGATGTATGGTCAGCTTTCCCCTAGATGATAATTATGTTAATAGTACATTCCATCGTGTTAATAAAAAGTTAATTATGAAAACTAAAGGAGAAATGCTATATCCTAGCTATGAACCCTGTACCACAGGAAAAATTTATATCATTTCAATTTTTTAGGATGGTGCAGTGATGCGAAATTTATTTCTATATTTAATATTTTGTCTTAATCAGTATTTAATTTTTCATATAATATAAGAAAAATCAATTTGGCAGAGGGACGAAGGTTCGTCTGTATAATAAAATTATGATTATTATTATTATTATTATTATTATTATATAACTCAACATCAGCGAAGCTGGTATAGAGAGGCATCTCGCTGCCCAGGAACAAGATAGACACGGGATTTAAATGTATATATTTATGATACTAGCGTTGATGGTAAATCATGGGACCAGAACTAACAGTTCCATTTGCCTGCAACATATTTCTCAGTATCCGACAAGAGTGGAATACCACTGCTTGTTGCAACTGGAAAGCGAGAGTTCTCCTGAGTCCCGATTTTCTTAACACTTCATCTAACGATTGCGGCATAATAAGCCCTTTATCTGATATAATAAGTGGGATTATCTCCACTCTGGAGATTCCCCTCCATAGGGCAGTTATTTCTATTGTCAACACCATGTATTTAGATATTTTGTCTGCATACATCCGAGCAATGTTGGGTAGTGTCCGGCACAGGAGGCATCAATTAAAAATACTCGGCTCAGCAGGCTATACGTGGTCAGATATTAATGAAGCAGTGTTCGGACAGCATTACACGATCCTTTTTTTTTTTTTTTTTTTAAGGCGCGTCAACATCTAAGGTGATTGGCGCCTGGAGCCTTCTCAGTGCACGCCGTCATCTGGACAGTGTTCTCTCGTCACAGACAACACTGTCCATCACTGGTCAGTGAGCGGTAAGAGCTCCTAGGAAGAAAATTCTAAGGGCAATTGATGGACTCTAACCTGTGTCCTCTGCGTGGGAGTCCAGTGCGCTAACCACTGAGCTAATCCCTTCCCTACACGATCCTTATTATTATTATTGTTATTATTATTCTACTTTGATTGGCCAACTAGAAATGCCGGTGTAGTTTGGTATAAAAAATTCCCATTAATTTCGTATGCATCGACAAATGTATGTCAATGTTTAAATTGTATTGGAATTTTTCCCTGAATTTAAAAATCCAGTTGTATTTGCCAACTTTATCAATAAATAAATGGTTGTTTGCTGCCTGCTGCCTTTGAATATGGGTTATAGTGTCTCTCTGTCCGTCTGCCTTTTTCGATTTCTTTTCTCTACTCTATAAACTTTTCTTACTTCCGTTTCCTCTATGTTTTTCACATAAAATTTGCATCCAAGTATCCTATGCAGAATTCTATTCTATCTTCGTATTTTTCTTTCATTCTACCCCACAATACTTTAGCAAAAAAAAAAAAAAAAAAAAAATGAAAAACCTTCAAACATTTATATATTTTAAAAAAGAATTGTTTTCTAGTATATAGGAGGGTGAATTCATTGGAACTCCAAGGATAGTGATTCAATGTATTGGCTATAGTTATTTTAGTAAAAGAGGAAAACAGGGTTTGAAAGATGTAGAAGAGTAAAGAATAGAATTGATAACGATAGCAGTAAGAAACTGCTAACTGTTTCATCTTGAACAACTGAAATACCAATCTTTAGTGTTTTCTTCTTCTGTGCCGTCTTTCTTCTAGATTCATAACAAACAAGAATGTCTGTGTATAGTGTGTGCGTGTGTGTATGTATGTGTTTGTTGCAGAATGAGTTTTGCCTTTACACATACCCACTGCTGGCAGGTCCGTCCTTCTCCTAACAGTAGTTCCTCTGCCTTTTTACACAATAGCTTTACCCCCCCAACCACTTGCTGTATAGAGCCCAACCTCTTCCCCCTTGCCACTCCCCCGGGAACTATTAAAAATTCACAATATCTTTGCTCTTTCACCCTATTTCTCTTTTTTCTTCTCTCACTGTCCCTTCTCTTCTCTCTTTATTGCTCCTTCTGTTCCACCATATAGCTTTCTTTTCCTTTCCTCTCTATTACTCTCTTTTACTCACTGGTTCGGCCGATCGATTAGACAGGCCTGGCACCCAAACTCTTATTGGTTATCTTGGTGAGGGGTGATGCGAAGAAAATAAAAAAAAAAAAAATAAAAAAAAAGAAGGGAAAAAAACTTGAATTCCTTTCAATTTGTTGTTTGACGGGCACGACGAAGTCCGGACATTTCTAAAGAGAAACTTGACTGGATCTCTCTGCTTGATGTACGTAGTGTTGTATTACTTCTCCAACTCCAGCATGCTCCAACACCCTTCTCACACTTCTCATTGATAGAAGTGAATTGAATAAAAAAAAAAAAAAAGTATTACAAGACAGCGATAAAATGACAAAGAAGGGGGACGGGGTAAACAACGCCCTTCTTCTAGCCCCATATCCCTTGACAACTGGTTAAAATTGATTTCAGTGATGAACGGCTACCCACTGTTATTTACGCTATGCTGTTATATGTTATGAGATGTGCCGCAAACTGAACTGTAAACAAGAGATAACGGTTTGTTAAATTGTGCGTAGATAGACTTTAAAACTGGCCAGTACTTTCCCCAAAAATATTTCCCACTACTAAAACCCTTTATTACACAGCTAGAGCAAATAATAATTCATTTGAAATGTTTTCCCATTGCCAGATATTAAAAAAAAAAAAACTGTGTGCATACAATATTCTAGTATTTTTTGTTTTGTATGTTGTATATACACACATAACTCCATCTAGACTTAATTACTACACTTTGTTTATTTTGCTTCATAATACAAATACAAATCCAAAGTTTGAATTAATTCTTTTAATATACAGGGTGACCAGAGTTATATGCTCCACCCACTTTTTTTTTAAACAGCGGGAAATTTCGAAAAAATAGAAAACACGTATTTAATCATTTTTAGTCTAGTTTATTTTCAGTGATTGATCCATTTTTTTAAACCCCAATATCCCGAGATACAGCATCAAACTTTTTTTTTCAAATGGAACATTATATTTTTTTTTGCATATTTTTATAGTACTTGAGCCTCTAAAAAACAAAAACAAAAAATTTAAATCTATTAGGTTTTTCAAAAGTTATGGCAATTTAAAATATGAAAAAAAAATTCAGTTTAACGTCAAAATTACCTTATTTTTTTTTAAAGAAGCTGTTCAAACTGGGCACCATCAACGGATAGGCAAGCCAAAGCTCTGGATTTCCACGCTCTGTTTGTAGCAGCATTTATGGTGGCAAAGTCAAGATCTAGGCAGGCTAGAGTTATTCGACGTTCCAGATCTTCGACTGAAGCCACGGGATTAAGGTTACTGTACACTTTATTTTTTAGATATCCCCACAAAAATAGTCCATTGGGGTTAAGTCCGGAGACCGAGGTGGCCATTGGATCGGACCATGAGTTCCTAACCACTTTTCATGGAAATTTCTGTCCAGGTAACGTCGAACAACTCTCGCATTATGTGCCGGGCAACCATCTTGTTGAAAATACATATCTAACCGACGTTTTAGAGGAACATCTTCAAGCAAAACTGGCAAAATGTCTCTTAAAAAAGTTAGATACCTTTCACCAGTTAAGTTCCATCTGTAGAAGTATGGGCCGATTAGTTGGTTTCCTCAAACTCCACACCAAACATTTGTAGAAAAAACAACCTAATGGCGTGTGGCGAAGGTAACTTGTGGATTTTCTTCTACCCATATTCTAAAGTTCCAACGATTAAGAAGGCAATTGTTGGTAAACTTTGATTCATCAGTCCATAAAATTGTGCATTATTTGTGGGGATATCTAAAAAATAAATATACAGTAACCTTAATCCCATGACTTCAGTCGAAGATATGGAACGTCGAATAACTCTAGCTTGCCTAGATGTTGACTTTGCCACTTAAGTGCTGCTACAAACAGAGCGTGGGAGTCCAGAGCTTTGGCTTGCCTATCCGTTGATGGTGCCCAGTTTGAAGAGCTTCTTAAAGAAAAAATAAGGTAATTTTGACATTAAACTGAAATTTGTTTTTCATATTTTAAATTACCATAACTTTTGAAAAACCTAACCGATTTTAAATTTTTTTTTTTTAATTTTTTTAGAGGCTCAATTACTATAAAAATATGCAAAAAAAAATATAATGTTCCATTTGAAAAAAAAAAGTTGGATGCTGTACTCGGGATATTGGGGTATAAAAAAATGGTTCAATCACTGAAAATAAACTAGACTAAAAATGATTAAATACGTGTTTTCTATTTTTTCGAAATTTCCCGCCGTTTAAAAAAAAAGTGGGTGGAGCATATAACTCTGGTCACCCTATATATATATATGCAAAAAAATCTTTTTTTAAAAAAAGAAATGTTAATTTGCACAGTTTAATGTAAAAAGGTTTTGGTGCAATATTCATGAAAAATCGCCAAAACTGTAAAAGAACTTTACAATAATGTCGTACATTAGGGTTTATAGATTTTGAAAGAAACCTCTTTATTGTTTGGAATGGATGGTAATAATTAATTAATAAATTATTATTATTATTATTTTTATAATAATAAAAAAAATCCGTGTGCAACACTCACACGACTTTTTCTAACTGCAATTTATTTGTTATGAGTAAGAAATTCTGTTTAAATTTATAATTCTTACTTGACTTTTTTTTTTGTAACGGGGGGAGGCCCAATGCACTGCGACCTTTCCGGTCTGTGCTATGCCCCCTGGGTGCCGCAGGCTTGCCCACAGCACCCGAACAGATGTCCCAGCTGAACATCCGTTTTACAAAACCTCCATCAGTTTGAGATCCCTGAGGAATCCCAGTATCCTGACAGGCTCTAGAGAGGGTATATCCCCCTCCTTCACCTGGTAGCTACCCAGGTTCTTGAACCTTCTCTGAGTGGCAGCCTCGCAGTCTGTTAGGAGATGTAATGGAGTTTCCTCCAGCTCCCCACAGAATCTGCATGAGCTGTCACTTTCCAAATCCAGCTTCACCAGGTATCCTCTAAGTCGGCAATGCCCCGTAAGAACGCGGAGCTTGTTCTTGCTCAATCCGATGCAGGCCTCCGATCTTCGTTTGTTATAATTCCCCAAGCAGATCTTGGCCTGCCGCAAACCGAGGAGGGAGTACCAGAGTTGAGATCTCCTCGTCTCCTCCTCCTACCTAAGTTCCTCCAACAGAAACTGGTAGCTGACCCCACAAAAAGGTTCCGGCCCTAGGAGCGGGGTCGTAGCGCCTATCTTTGCCAGGGCGTCGCCCATCTCATTCCCTTCAATGCCAACATGCCCCGGCACCCACCAAAGGATAACTTTGTTCCTCCTGCCTAGGTTATTACGTTTATCTAGACATTCCCAGACAATTTTAGAGTTGACGACTGATGCACTCAATGCTCTAATGGCTGCTTGACTATCGGAAAGGATGACAATCTCCTGTTTCCTATATCCCCTATCGAGGTTAAATTGTACACATCTTCCAATAGCGTATATCTCCGCCTGGAAGATGCTGGGAAATTTACCCATGGGTTCCGAGCGCTTGATCCTTGGACCGACCAACCCCGCCCCAGTCCCCTCGAGGGTCTGTGCCCGCCCTTAGACCTGGCGCTGATTATTCAGTGTCTGAAATACAATTATTTCGAATTAAATAGGCAAGGCTGGAAAGTCAATCCCTCGTATAAATGCCCAAATATACGAACAAATCAATGGCTTTTTTTGGTTGCTGTAGCTCCGTTCCACATATGGTGATGGAGATATATCAAGGCTTCACTTTATTAAGTTGCCAGAAGAATATATAATTAAGTGGGTTCACTATATTTAACATGAGTATCATTAGTGCAGTCATGAAAATAATAACTTTTTAAGTTACAGTTATGTGTTACATGGTGAGCTAGTTAGATTTACCACCTTTGCAACAGTAAATGTGCTCTATTTAAGTAATTAAGTAATGAAATGGACAATAGTACTTATTAGAAAATATTAATCTAAGGAGAGAATAATATGCTGTAGCAACTTCATCCAGCAATGATCTACTTCATTCTACTATGTACTTGTGACCAACCACAGATTATAAGTCATCTAAGACATCACAGAAGGCAACAATACCTCTTATCACCTCCAAATACCTCGAAATTACACCATAGAGAAGTCAAGACCCGCCTATTCACCCCTAGCAAAGAGAAAGAAGGGGAATTAAGGGATCGGCTCGATCACAGTTAAAGGAGAAGGAGTTTTGTACTGAGTTATATAAAATCTTCAGCTACATAAAATTAGCTACAAAAACTGAGCTATATAAAATTTCTGATAATTTTTGTTGAGTTTTATAAGGATCTCTTGAAAAAAAAATCTGGTGTGAAACACTCACACAACTTTCTCTTACACCAGTACTCAAAATTATAATTGACAAATTTTATAGTTAGTGTACCAAATTTAATGAAATTCGTCGAAAAGTGAAAACACTGTCCAGTAAAACTGTCCGGTTTACTAATTTCCTTGAAACTCGGAATTTGGGTCATATATTAATTTCTAGTTATTTCAATTTGGATGACAGAATTGTATAATCAACTGTGATAGCATTTTAAAGAAAAACATAACCCCCCTCCCCCAAAAGTCCCCTTAAATGAATTTATCAGGGGAAAAGTTTCAAATAAAAGTTGTAGCTCTTTATATGTATAGTTAACAACTCTGGTTTAAAGAAAATCGTTGGAGCCATTTTCGAGAAAATACCAGAAAACTGAAAATTATATTTCAGTAAAAACGCACTTCCGGTTATCTATTTTTTTTCAAACTCGGAATTTCAACAACATATTTAATTCTAATTAACATTATTTAGATGACAGAATTGTCTAATATACTGAAACAGCAGTTAAGATGAAAACCTAACCCCACCCCTCCCCCAGAAGTGCCCTTAAATGAATTTTCCTGGAGAAATGTTTCAAATAAAAGTTGTAGCTCTTTGTATGTGTAGTTGATATAGCAAGTTTAAAGAAAATCTTCGGAGCCATTTTTGAGAAAATTGCAAAAACGTAAAAAAAACAACTAGTAAAGTGGTACTTCCGGTTGAGGAATATTGACACATAACGCACCGTCAGATCCCATGGTGATACCTAAACGTAATATCAAGTTTGAACTTTCTACGATTTTTCGTTTTTGAGCTATGCTGTTCACATACATACACACCACAGACACACACACACACAAACACACACACACACACACAGACCATTCGCTAAAAACCACTTTTTTGGACTCAGGGGACCTCAAAACGGATATTTCCGGTGAAAACTCGATATCGAAAATTTGACACGATTACAATACTTCCTCTTACTAGGAGTAAGAGAAAGTAATAAGTAACCAAGACAAATGCTTAGCAAAGTTCATTTGCCCCCATATTCTCTCAGTAATGTATTCTCCCATAGTCTCTCAGTGTCATCCCCCATAAGTCTCAGCCTATTAAATGTGTGGCTTTTAAATCCTTTACTCGTGCTTGCAGTGTTAAATATAACTAAAGGCCACTTTGGTTTAATAGTTATAGTTTGCTAGTTGGCCTTATTGCGTACATTTGCACATCTAAAATATACACATCAAGATTCAAATGCTATAAAAAATCTTTTTTCCAATTCATTAGACAAAGAAAGCATTTCTGGAAAGGTCTTAACTTATAAAGTCGTTTACTAAAGACATCCTATGGTTCTATTTCTGGATCCATCTTTAAAATATTAAGCCACATATTGTTGAAATTTAATTCCAAGTTAACTGGAAGTGCGACTGGGTTTTTGAACTAAATTCAAAATGTTCTCGAAAATGGCTTCAACATTTTTCTTTATATTTGGAATCTCAACTTATAAATATAGATTTATCATTTTTATTTGAATCATTTTTCCGGAAAATTATATTTCAATTATATTCTAAAGGAGCTAATACATAAAAAAAATTTTAATTTAAAAAGCATCGTTTCCTCGATTGATTGTAGTGACTAAGATGTGGTCTGAAGAGTTTGGCTGGACTGACAACGCGGCGGTTCTAAGGATTGAGTCTAGCAGTGCTTGCTTTCTTTCTAGGAGCCTCTAAGCTCACTGTCCGGTTATGTACAGTGTTAAGTATAACGAAAGAATCCTGTCCGGAAGCCGGCAGAGCACTGAGAAATCTGAATATAACAAAACTTAAATAAAAAAAAAATATATATATATATCTGATCCTAAAACCAGCGTGTGCAGTGTACGGTACTCCACAACTAATAAAGTTAAGGGCAACTATTAGTTAAATTAAAATTCGAAGTTAAAAAATAAATTTATTAATTAAAATTATATTTGTCAAATTAAAACACCAGATTCATCTACTTTCTCTTACTTCTGTAGTAGTAGTAAGAGAATTATTAAATCTAATTTTCAACATTATACTATCACGGGAGCATATCGTGATAACAATCACGATAACTTAAGAGATAAAAATCTTTTAAGTTCAAAAAGTTTGTGGTTTTTTTTTTGGATGCGTGTGTTTGTTGTGTGTATGTGTGTGTTGTTTTTTTTGTGTGCATTTATCAGCATGCTCCATGTTTAATATTACATGCTAAAGTTTACAAAATACTATTTTTAAAATGCTATGAATTATATACAGTGAAAATAAATTACTTTTAGCAGATGACATATGTAAATTTATAACAATTTATCAAAATTAATTGTATTCACATAATTGATAAATATTGGGGCGGGTGTTGGTGTAGTGGTTATGAGCACGGACTTGTAAGTGGGAGGGCCCCAGTTCGAGTCCAGCGTATAACTGCTAAATTTTATATTTGTTTAAAAAATGTTAATAGTAAAGTAGGTGCTTCCGCCTCCGTCCGCGACACCTAATTTGGTAGTTGGACGTTAAGCCCGCCTGAAAAAATAGGCATTACCTTACTTTACTTTACTTTTACATAATTGATAAATATGTGGCACAGATTTGTGTTCAGTAGTTCTGGCTTTGGAGGGGACCACTTAAAACTTGTCAATACAACTTTTTGCACGAAAGAAGCAGTTTCCCTCTAAAACAAAGCAGTTTCCCTCTCAAAAAGTATATGATGCCAACTTTGACAGGAAGAGAAATCACATCCGTCTGATGAGTCTGAGACTAAGTTAAAGCGATGGACGTATTGTTTGTTTCTGCCATGTCCTGACATCACCAGGGCCTATTTATAATGCAGGGTAAACTTAGCTTTCCGTCTGTGTTCAACTGTTGGAAGAACCTCTTTAGTTAATATGTCTTTTTCAGTAGCCGACCATGATTGCTCCCAGGCAACAAAGCTTTCTAAGATCAAATCCACATATCTACCTCTACCTCGGTAGAGTCTTGAGACTTATTTGGATACTGCAATCCCTGGTCGCCTCTTTTGCCAGTAAGTCTGCTCTTTCATTGCCTGTTTCCCCAACGTGAGAACGTGACAACTTTATTGCACTTAACTACAAACTGACAGCATTGAATATGTGGGACAGCTTTCCTAATTTTTTCTACTAGCGGCATATGGTTATTGCTATTTGAGATGGAATCCAGTGTTAATCTACTATCAGTTCTAATTATAATTGATTCTAGGTATTATTCATTATAAATTCTTTCACTTCATCAAAACCAGTTATGCCTATTGCAATAGTTTCTCTTCCTACGACAAAATTCAATGACAGCTCCAGAGCATGACAGATGGCCAGAAGTTCAGCCTGATTGTTAGAACATTTATCAGCAAGCCTGTACTTTTTAGCCATTACCTCATTTCCATTAATGTATATAACAAACGCAGCCCCTACACCATTTTCCATTTTACTGCCATCAATGTATGCCATTAGATCTCTCTCACCATTTAAAGGAGTATACTCTTCCAATATTTTAATTTCTGAAACCAGAGCAGGATGTATCCAGTAAGGCGGTTTTGTTGGTGTTTCTATTACTCCTATATTTTCCACGTAACCTTTTATAATTTTATATTTTCTATATAACAAATTGATTTTTAATTATATTGGTATTAAATTGGCTATATGATGCAGGCTGCTTCGTACGAAATAGTTCGGAACCTTGTGTGTGTGTGTGTGTGTGTGTGTATTTGTGTTTGTCTTATCTGTCTGTACGCAAATGTCACTCTTGTGTGTATATGTAAAAATTAGATTACTGGATGTTTCTGTAGACCGGACATTAGGCTTTCCTATATACCCCACTTCAGTATAAAGTTCAGCTCTACCATTTCTATTATATTCCGGATAAATAGATGTTCAGCAAATATTTCAATTAGAATTTCAATTTAGAAAATTTGTCGCTTATAATTTGAATGTGAAATAAAAGAAAATTGTGCGAGTGTTTTAATTTGGCATTCTGTGTAAAAGATTATAACATTATTCTATTGATTCAGCTCTTCGCTACATTAAAGCAAAGTACAGATTATATTTTTATAGACACATCATGATTTAATCTTTTATCTAAGTTTTAACGAGAAATTGATTCTATTTTTTATAATGAAGTGGATTAATTACAATTCTTTCAGAACTTCACCATAACTGATAAAGATATTCATAGCATGTGTTATATTTTAATTTTCAAATAGATTTTACGAGCATTGAACCCTACCTACCTCTCTTGAGATTTGGCGGGGGGCAAATAACCTCGTAACTGATAGGTAGATGTATCCCCTCAGCTGAAATTAGGTTTAATTCGATGTTGGTTTAGGGAATTCTGTCATTAAATCTCCGAGGAATACCATTTATCTCGGCGCATACTTTGAGCAAACACTTGTGGCAATAATCTCCTTTAAATATTGAAATATTTTTTAATAAAACATTGATTTTTGGTAAATATTTTCAACAATCATCATTTATCATTTATTTTTCGAAACTTGGATACATTTCGAATCAGTAACGCTTCTGTAACGCCCGTTTTGAAAGACTTTTTTATGGTATGAAATAATGGTTGTTGGTGATTACGCTACTAATCAGTGAAGTATTAAAAAAAAAAAATGACTCCCATAAGAGATGGCGACCTCTGGGAGCAGAAGGCCCGCTGTAATGCATCGCCCAGGTATATAGGATGAACCGAAGTCACAATTTTTTAGGAAGCAAATATCTATCTGTTACAATCTCTATTGCTATTATTATTGGTCTTCGTCGCATTAGAATCGTTTATATTCATTCTTGATATACAAAAAAAGATCGAGAATATTTCATTTTTGAAGCATGAGAATATTTCATATCGTTTCTAAAGCGTTATAATAAAGTCCCAGTACTTAATCGATAACATATGGATGTTCTGAAATCTTGTTCAACTCCTTCAAATATGTTTAGTTTTTGTGAAATTGAAGTACTGTTTTAGAACTACTACTGCTATTTGAACAAAACAATTTCATCCCCAGAATCATGTAAGTGGTGCATCTTATCCACGAAATCTGCTAATAGAATTGCGGTCTGAACATTAAGAGATATTCACTCAATCTAAGCACTTATTTTAAGAGACTTAGTAAAGAAATCGCTATAGACTGATTACCAATAGTTTAGTTGCGTATTAAATAAACATTTACTTTATATTGCTGCGATGGAGATTCTCAAGCTAGACTGCAACCCCTCCAAATCAGGAGAGAAATAGCAGTAGTAAGCCTCTTTGAAACAGTAAAATGATTAAACCTAAAGGATTGGGAAAAATGGTTATCAGGAAGTGCGGCTTTACAGATATAGTTTGGAGATTTTAGGATTTTCTCGCAAACAATTCTATTAATTTACATTAAACTTGGAATACTTTCTGCACTTGTGAAATAATATACCTTTCACTATTATGTGAAATTCATTTAAAAGGGTTCTAGAGGGTCTGTGGTTTTAGATTTAAATTTAAACTGCTACGCGGTGATGTTGAAGCAGATAAAACTCACACTCAGGTAAACAACAACTGTAATCCCTACCATTTTCATTTATTTTCAATGCAAGCCCAGCTAAACTTTAATAAGCATGGCAAAATTCTTCTTCTTCTTCTTCTTCCTGTAGCACTACGGCCCTTGAAGGACCTTGGCTTCTTGCAGCAGATGGTTCCAGACGTCCCTGTCCATAACCTTCCTTCTCCATTGCCTTACTTTCATGTATCGGAGATCGGACTCTACATCCTGCAACCATCGCAGTCGGGGCCTCCCCCTTGGTCTTCCGCCGCCCGGGTGACCTTCATATACTTTCCACGGCGCTCTTTCTCTTTTCATTCTATGGAGGTGACCTAACCATCGCAATCTCCCCAGCTTTACCACCGTGACTAAATCATCCTCCTTAAAGAGCTGCTTCAACTCAGCGTTCTTTCGGCACCGATAGACGCCGTTTTCCATTGCTAGCCCGTATATATATATATCTTAGCACTTCCCTTTCCCAGCAGTTGAGTTTGTTTTCGTCGGCTACCGTCAATGTCCAAGTCTCAGAACCATACATAACGATTGGCCTGAGGATGGTCTTGTATATAGCAACTTTAGCTTGCCTGGAGACAAGCCTATTACAGATCGTCGATCTTAGCGCCCCCAGGCATCTATTTCCGGCTAAAATTCTACTTCTAATGTCATTGCTGACTTCATTTTTGGCCGTAAGGGTTGCTCCTAAATATTTAAATTCCCTTACCCCTTCAAAACGGTACGGCTGGACTTGAAGTTCTCGGAAATTCCTTTGTCTTTTTGTAGTTACCATATATTTCGTTTTTCCTTCATTGACGCGAAGCCCGAAGATAGCAGCTCCTTCCTCTAGCTCACTGAATGCAGTTTTTAGAGCCGCAGTAGATCTTGCAATAAGCACTACATCATCTGCGTAGGCTAAGTACTGGGTCACGCGGTTGTATATGGTGCCTCCAGGATTGAATGTTATTTTCCTTATTGCCATTTCCAGCACCAGGTTAAAGAGGATGGGTGATATTGGGTCTCCTTGTCTTAGACCAGTGTTTACTGGGAATTCTTGGGACACATTGCCTTGCACCAACACTTTAGCTACGGTGTTAGTTAGGGTATGGCAAAATTAAAAACTGAAATAAATTAAAAATTTTAAATTTGCATAACTGCAGTAAGAGAGAATAGTTATGTCAATCAGTGTTTGACATCAGATTTGTAGTTTGTGTTTAACTGGGTATCATATTTTTATAAGAGTACAAGAAAAACTAAAAGATTATTGTTATAGATAACTAAACTGTTTATTGTTTCATTTAGGGTATTTTAAAATTTATTCTTACATTTTCCAATGTGAATTGTAGCGTTTTTATATTTTTTGTTATACGTATACATTTAGAAAGTGTTGTCTTTTATGTTCTTTTGTGAAACCTACAATAACACACTTGTCCACCAAGTTTATCTTCTCGATTTCGCCATTGTTTCTCTACAGCTGGGCCGAATAAAATATGGTGTCGCACCGCCACAGCCTTTACGAAAAGCAAAAGGATAAGTCTGTGAGTATAAAAATGTAGTTGGGAAGGCTTTTTTGGTATGAGTAAGAACAGTCTCACTCACACTAACTCAAACGCACACGTACACCATATCTACCAGCCATGCACTCACTACTGGGTCTCCTGTCTTTGCTAGTCTGATATATGTGATCCCAGAAAACCTTAATGGATATCCCTAATACCAAGCTCCAATGCCGATCCTCCCATGGGTTGGTTTTATGCCGACATATAAATATATCCGTGGATGGCAGCTCCACCCGCCCCCTTTCTTTCCCTTGTCCTTTGTTTCATTTTCTCTCTCACTCCACACACGCACAAGCGCTCTTTGTCTCACTCTTCAGAAGCAGATGCTTGTGGGAGAGTGAAGGTTATGTTGTAAGGGCCGCTGTTACAAAACTATAAGAACAGTATATTGGTGAAGAAGGAAGTAAAAGGGCCCTTAACCCATGATAACCTATGCTGCAATAATTCACTAGACTTGCTTAGTTGTGTCTATATTTTCGCAAGGGCCTACCAACAGCTATACCATAGCTCTAAATGTGTATTACCTTCAACACTTGTCCTCAACTTTTAACAATAATTTCCTTAAAGTAATATAATTTATATTACTCATTATATTATTATATTATTTATTTATATGGCATCATAGTAATATAATATTGATTATTCATTATCGGAATGTAAATATCTCAAGCAACATTGACTTATGTTAAACTCGCCTTATTATTTTCCCTTAAATTGTAAGAAGAAGTATTACAATTGTGTCAAAGTTTCGGAAATGATTTTGCACCGGAAATGCATTTTGAAAGACCCTGAGTACGAAAAAACTGTTTATAGCGAATGGTGTGTGTGTGTGTGTGTGTGTGTGTGTGTGTGTATGTGTGTGTGAGAGAGAGAGAGAGAGAACGAGCTCTTTTTATCAGTTTTTCGCGATTTTCTCGAAAATAGTCCATACTATTTTTTTTTTTACTCTTGATATATTAACTTAACCTTCAAATTTTCCATCTCAAAAGTACCCAAAAAAAAATACGATGTGAAAACCTAAACGACATTTTTTTAATGCGCTCAATATAATCTATATATACGGTGACCAGAGTTATATGCTCCACCCACTTTTTATTTAAACGGCGGGAAATTTCGAAAAAATAGAAAACACGTATTTAATCATTTTTAGTCTAGTTTATTTTCAGTGATTGATCCATTTTTTTATACCCCAATATCCCGAGATACAGCATCCAACTTTTTTTTTTTCAAATGGAACATTATATTTTTTTTGCATATTTTTATAGTACTTGAGCCTCTAAAAAAAAAAAAAAATAAAATAAAAAAATAAATTTTAAATCGGTTAGGTTTTTCAAAAGTTATGGTAATTTAAAATATGAAAAAAAATTTCAGTTTAATGTCAAAATTACCTTATTTTTTCTTTAAAGAAGCTCTTCAAACTGGGCACCATCAACGGATAGGCAAGCCAAAGCTCTGGACTCCCACGCTCTGTTTGTAGCAGCACTTAGGTGGCAAAGTCAACATCTAGGCAGGCTAAAGTTATTCGACGTTCCAGATCTTCGACCGAAGCCACAGGATTAAGGTTACTGTACACTTTATTTTTTAGATATCCTCACAAAAAATGGACAAAAATTGCACAACTTTATGGACTGATGAATCAAAGTTTACCAACAATGGCCTTCTTAATCGTTGGAACTTTAGAATATGGGCAGAAGAAAATCCACAAGTTACCTTCGCCACACGCCATCAGGCTGTTTTTTCTACAAACGTTTGGTGTGGAGTTTTAGGAAACCAACTAATCGGCCCATACTTCTACAGAGGGAACTTAACTGGTGAAAGGTATCTAACTTTTTTAAGAGACATTTTGCCAGTTCTGCTTGAAGATGTTCCTCTAAAACGTCGGCTAGACATGTATTTTCAACAAGATGGTTGCCCGGCACATAATGCGAGAGTTGTTCGATGTTACCTGGACAGATATTTCCACGAAAAGTGGTTAGGAACTCATGGTCCGATCCAATGGCCACCTCGATCTCCGGACTTAACCCCAATGGACTATTTTTTGTGGGGATATCTAAAAAATAAAGTGTACAGTAACCTTAATCCCGTGGCTTAGGTCGAAGATCTGGAACGTCGAATAACTCTAGCCCGCCTAGATGTTGACTTTGCCACCTAAGTGCTGCTACAAACAGAGCGTGGGAGTCCAGAGCTTTGGCTTGCCTATCCGTTGATGGTGCCCAGTTTGAAGAGCTTCTTTAAAGAAAAAATAAGGTAATTTTGACATTAAACTGAAATTTGTTTTTCATATTTTAAATTACCATAACTTTTGAAAAACCTAACCGATTTAAAATTTTTTTTTTTTTTTTAGAGGCTCAATACTATAAAAATATGCAAAAAAAAATATAATGTTCCATTTGAAAAAAAAAGTTGGATGCTGTATCTCGGGATATTGGGGTTTAAAAAAATGGATCAATCACTGAAAATAAACTAGACTAAAAATGATTAAATACGTGTTTTCTATTTTTTCGAAATTTCCCGCCCGTTTAAAAAAAAAGTGGGTGGAGCATATAACTCTGGTCACCCGTATTTAAAAATTCAGCATCCGTATGTTTGTGGCCGCAAAACTCGAAAAGTAGTCGATGGATTGAATTGAAATTTTTACACAACGTTGCATTTCTATATGAGGATGTTTATATATACTTTTCACTACGAAGTTCCCACGGAAACTGGAACTTCTCTGAGCGTTCCGCGAGGTTGGCAGAAATAGACAGACTCAAGCGCGTTGCGATGGTGGCTCACTCTCTGAACCTCTTTCTCAACTACTTATAAGTACCTCTATTCCGAAGTTTCTACAGAAACGGGAAATTCCGAGCTAAAATCCGTTCAAACGGCCATATTGCGTTAGCACGTGCTTGTTCAGGTATTGCTGCTACGTGATGGAAGGAGGTAGACCAGCGCATTCAGCCTCTTAAACTGTCATGACTTAAACACGCACTTCATAGAAAATCCAACATGTAACATTTCTAAACATCAGGAATGGGAAAGGTTCTTCGGGCGTGCAAAATCATTGTATGTGATGAGTGTACAATGGCTTATAAGAAGTCATTGGAAGCATTAGACCATACATTGAAAGACTTGCGGAATTTATCAAGTTCCATTTGGTGGAGCATTGGTGTTTACTAGCCGGTGATTTCAAGCAAACGCTTCCAGTGATACCTCGCTCAACACCAGCTGATGAATTCCATGCCTACTTGAAATATTTCAACTCTTTGGAGTACAGTAAAAACAATTCATTTAACAACGAATATGAGAGTTCAACTTCAAAACGATCCAACAGCTGCCATATTTTCAAGACAATTACTCAAACTCGGCAACGGCACTGCTCCTACAAATCCGGAAACGGGAAAAATCACCTTTCCATCTAATTTCTGCAACATCGTATATTCAAAAGAAGAATTAGTAGACAGGGTAATTCCAAAGCATCGAAACAAATTATCAAAATCACGCATCATTAAGCCTAAAAATCAGACTGAGCTATAGCGAAGCATGATTGGGTTGGCTAGTAAATTATAAAATTAACAAATTTGCATTAAACTTGAAAAAAATTTTTACTCAGTTGTTTTAACATAAATATAAAAGGTTTCGGAATGATACAATCATGTTGACACTGGTACCCACGGCAGATAGAAACAGAATGTGTTTACATTGCATCCCAAAAGAGAGCGCAAAAAAGTACATGAACTCAACTCAACATTCATTTAAAATTTTAATGACATAGTTTCCACAAACTTCCAAAAATGCATTTTTCCGGAAAAATGTTTCTATATATTTTGCAACAAAGTCATTTTGCAACCGTTTTAGAGAAAATACCTCCCCCCCCCCCAAAAAAAACAACTCATAAGTTTATTCTGTAAAGTTCGTTCACTACCGTGTAACCGATTTATTTTTTCTAACTTGCAATTCTGATACAGATAAGATATAATGTACTAGTACATCAATATTGTTATATAGTTGGTAGAACCATCTTTTGTAATGAATTCGTACTTTAAAGTGCAGTTTAAAGTTATTGTTCCCAAAGAACCCCAAGAAATCAATTTTTCTGGGTAAATATTACAAATAAAAGTGATAGGTATTTAGATATAAATATGCAAAGTATAAAAGAAAATCGCTGTAGTTATTTTTAAGAAAATTGCAAAAAAAAGCTGCATTAAATTTGCATTTACGGTTGATATATTTTGCCCGGTAACTATTTCGTGCCTGATGCGAAGCAAAGTTCCTAAACAGAATAACAAGTTTCACGTTCCTGAGGTTGTTTTCATGTTTAAGAATTTTGTTCACAAACAAATAAATATTATTATTTTTTTTTTCGGCGCATCGATTACGATGATCATTAGCGCCTAATTATTATTATTATTATTATTATTTTTTTTTCCCGGGCGCATCGATGACTTATGGCCATTAGCGCCTCATATTCTTATATATCTTTCTCTTCTTTTGCCACTCGAGCTGGGATCGCACCAATACCTTAATTGGCGTCCACACACGACACTTTCCTGACAGAGTGAGGTGGAACCATTGGTGGTTGATTCTTCCCACACTTCCCCACTTATCTCATCGATCTGGTCGACGAGGGGGAGTGCAGGTTATTACAGTGTCATCCCTTAACTTCTGGAGAACATATTTCAACAACCCAAGCAAAAACCAAAAGCAACATTCTTTCATTTAATATTGTAATTTTTAGATATTTTAATTGTATAACTATTACTTAAGGAGGCTATTGAACAAGTTAAATGTGGAGTGCAGTACTTTTAACTTATGTTCCTGCACCCTCTATAAGAGACTAAATCTAAATTAAACTAAACCTAAGGGGTTGAAATACTTTTATATAATTTCTTTCAACCCCGAAATAGAATAAAATACTAACCTAACCATTTATACCAGCATTCTCGCTAATAAATACATTTACACTATAAAACCGTTCACGCTTATAAATACATTCTTGCCAATAAATACATTCACGCTATAAAAACGTTCACGTTTTGTTAAGAATTTTGTTTAAATTCTTAACAAAATTAATAAAAAGATTTTTTTTTTACTAAATTTTATGCTACTTCAACAGTTAGCTCAGAGATAAAACAATGTTCCAATTTTCTGACTCAAAATTGTATTTCTGATAAAACTATATTTGATACGATTGCAATCTTGAAGCAATCAGAGAAAGGAAAAATGAATTATTGAATAACTTCTTCGACAATTTGCACTTAGTCACAAATGTAACACTGTGTAATGGTGATACAGTGCAGAACTATCTGTCAGCAGCATGCCCTAATCAATCACATTCCGTGAATATAATGATATCAATTTAAATAAAAATCATTATTTAAATATAATAAATTATGTATTTAATTGAAAATAATTTTTAAAATTTTGTTTTTCAAAAGGGTCCAAAAAAATCTTGCATGAGAGATATATCACTTTTGAAAGCATTTTCGTGTTTTTCAAAAGAAGATATTGAAATATTTTTAGCATGCAGTGTCACGTAATCCAGTGGGGTTGTGTGTAAAGGTGGGTGAAGTGTACGGTACGGTCTTTAGGCACGATGCACTTCAGAAAAGACGTTTTACTATTGCCCAGGCTACTATTATATTTAAGAGAACCTATATATACACCTGAAGTTTATACAGTTATTATAAACCTACTTTATATGGACTGGCTATAGAAACATTATGCTAATGTCAAGGCGATTATATACAATGAACACCACTTCTTTTATTAAGCCTATTTTAGGGGCATTTTAGTGTTGTATCTAAGAAAATTTATTATAAAAAAAATTGGTGACCCGTTATTTATTTATATTTCTCTTTTGTAAAGTTTTTATAATGATCATGTAAAAGAAAATAAATTTGAAGTTTTAAAGCTAATACAGGAAACACCTTTTGTAATGTTCCGTTTGGATTTACTGAACTTACAACAAGACTTTAACCTGATTAGTGGTAATCTTATGTGTACATAGAGGACGTTTCCTTCATCTCGGTATTTAGAAGCTTTTCTAAAGTTGTGGGATTTAAAATGAATTATTTGGTTTAAAAATCCTTCAAATTGTTTTATTTTATATTTTTGTAGTTCAAACCGTTTTAGCCGATCGAAACTCTGGCTTTTTGATGATATATGTACATAAGACTGGGTTGCTAAAAGAAACAAATCCATTTTGGGTTCATATATACTGCATTTTTTCTTTTCTGAACATTATCTGCGGAATCTACAATCGGTCATCCTACACTAATCTACCGTTAGAATGAATTGATTCTAAAAATAAAAAAAAACAAAAAAAAAAACGACTTTTTCTTACACTAATTAATACAATTTTATGTAAGTTGTAGTTAGTTATGTAAGTTGTACTAGAATTAATGAGAAAGTTGCCGAAACTACACTGGGTATATTACTCACATTGTAGTATCGGAGATGTAAAGGTTTGAAAGATTCGCTGCAAAAGAACGCCCAGAAGATAATTCAACTGGTATTTTTCACGGAGATTTAAATATGACACTACTGCAGAGTTTCTTCTAAATACTAAAAGAAATAGAAAAGAATGCATTGTTAGATTGTAGCTGTAATTATTATTTTAAATAACCACAGTTTCAATATAAAATACTTTATCTAGCTCTGCCAAAATAAATTAACACAGCAACAGGATAGAAAATATGTATTAGCAAGCACAAATTCAACCTATTAAATCTTGGATGTTGATCTTGTATGTCGTAAAAAAATAGTGCATTCTTTTAATGTAATATGTAATAATAGTTTCATCTCAATTACCAATATAATAATGATCGTGAAATTCAAATTTTTTGATGACAGTATAGTGGATGTGAGAAATAAGGAGAGAATGGATTTTAAAGAAGTAAACTATATGATATGCTAAACACTATATAATGAATAGAACACACAAACTGCAAGGACATTACAGGAATGTTAGAAGTAAGGTAGCGAGAGAAATATAAAGAGACAGACTTGCTGAGTAATAAGAAGGTAGTAGGTAGGTTGTTGTGGTTAGTTCCGCAGAACTGGAAAGCATCAGAGATATTTTCCGTGATATTTTCAGTGTGTGTGAACTGAGTGTTTGAATTTGCTCTGTGCAAGTCTGTGTTATCACACTGTTTGACAAACGCATTCCAAAGATGGACGAACACCCGAAACCGGTCGATGACCTTAAAAAAAAAGCAGGCTATTACGGAAAATATCTCTGATAGTAGATAGGTTGCTGACTGGATGTACTGTTGTAAAGATACCGTAAACTGTTCTGAACTCTTGTGCTGTAGCTCTACTTGTATGAATGGAACTCTTGATTCCTAGTCTGGCCTAGGTGGAAAGTAACTAACTTTTGATTTATTTAATGTGTGCCTCTCCGTTCTTCGGATCTTATGAATATTTTAATGATTCGGATTTCATTACAAAAGCCATCGAGATTTTTGAATGAAGTGTGATTGTCTATTGACTGTCGGTTAAAAGGACATTTTTTTTTGCTATATAAATAGATTCCAGATTGCTGCAAAAAAATTAACACTATCAAATAGAACACCCTTCTTTCCCTGTTCACTCATCAGTTCACTTCTATTTTTTACTATACTGTAGTAGTGTAGGTTAGGTAAGCTGTCGGTGATTGCGTACTGTAACGTTGTAGCTTGAAGCCAGTGAAAAAACAGGCAGAATGTTCACACTCAATTAGGTCCTCATGGGAGAGGGCACTTTGGGAGGGCTCTCCTTGGCCAACGTTCGTGTCGTCTTCATTCCACGCACACACACTTACTGTGCTAATAGCAAAGGTGCCACTTTGTAACATTTCCCCTCTCGCCATACGTGATTCTTCTTTCTCGACTTGATCTCCCACCATAACACTCTCATTTACCACCCACACCACACCCTCTTCAATCAACAACATAGTAAACAAGAAAATAAAACTGTCAGCCATCACCAAAAGAAAAGTCAGGTGTAGTAGGGAAACAACAAAATTAAATTTATGAAGTTAATGATTGGCGAGAAATAAACATTCAACTATCTCTACCTCTTCTTGACAAATCTTGAGAAAGGTGTCCAAAAACGTCATAATATAAACTTTAAAAATTAAAAAGTTTTTTTCTTAATAAGAAGTTTTTAGTAAATACAATTTAATGTTTACTAAAATTCTTTAAAATTGCAATGTTCAGAAAAATCGTTTAGATGATGCACGTTCTTGAGCGTACCCCCGAAGCGGTAATGCAACGACCAACGCTAGTTTATGAAAATAAAAAATATGAAAACATACTAAATCAGAAGTAATAATATTATTTGTAATGATAAGGTAAGAGAAGAGACAATTATTGTCAGAAAGATATATAAAACTGAACACGTCTAGAAGATGATGTAAGCGAAAGCAAGAGCGTTGTCGCGGGGCTGCGGTGAAGTGACGTAAAGGGGGCTGGTGTAAATGAGGCGTGTGAAAGTGGTTTAGGTGTGAATGTTGTATGTGTGAGTGATGAGGGATTGCAGTAAGATGTCAATGGATGATGGTGAAGAAGATCTTGAAGCCGTAAAGGTGATGAAATTAGATTAGTGTTTTTTTTTAATGAGAAGAAGGCGTAAATCAAGTTTATCCTCAATAAGAGAAATATGCTTACAGCGGCTGACGCTGGAAAAGTAAATACACTCGCGAAGGCGAAATAAAATAGGTGAAAAGAGCACTTGATGCACATAAAAAGTGTACGGCGTATCAACACACAAAACTGTGCACTTCATATCAGCTAGAAGAGCATTGAATTAATAAGGAACAGAAAAAAGAGGAAAGTAAGTGAAATTGCGCCGGCGGCAAAAAAAGAAAAAACAGCACAATCAGTTAGGTGAAAAGGACTTCTTCCCTAGTTAGGGAGTGTAGAGACTCCCTGGAGGCGTTGTCCCGGCACAACAAAGTGTGACTGCTAAGGGGTGCCGGGACACAAGGGGATTAAAGGCAATGAACTAGCCGACCAACTGGCCAGGAATAGTGCGAATACTCCTTTCTGTGGGCCAGAACCTGTTCTGGGAATAGCCAAAAGTATGGCGAGGGCTTCTCTGAGAGAATGGACTCGGAGAGAACATAATCGTCACTGGAGGATAAGTACTGGAGCAAAACACGGCAAAATGGTTATGCCAGAGCTGTGTAGAAGAAGAACCAGAGAGACCCACTCTGGCTTTAAGCAGGTATCAGATTTGTCTGATAACGGGCCTGTTCACAGGGCACGTTAGGTTCAAGAAACATCTACACAAGGTGGGATTGGTGGATTCAGAGCCCTTGTGTAGATTGTGTCAGGAGGAGGAGGAGAAGGAGACGGCCTCTTACCTGTTATTTGATTGCGTTGCGATCGGCAGATTGCGGTACGAGATCTTGGGCACGTTGAGACCGGAGGAAATCGTACTCCAAGAAGGACTGGTGGGGAAGGTTCTGGACCTCATGAAGAGGGGTGCTTGCTCTGCTAGGTATTGAGGGGTTGGCACAATAAGCCTCAACGGGTAGGCTGCAGTGCCTGGGTCTGAGTCCCCCCCTGTGTCAATCTAATCTAATTTAATCTAGGTGAAAAGGCGGGAAAAAGAGGTTAGAAGAGCGCCTCAAATTACAGTGAAAAGGCTGGATACACAGTTAATCCCTCAAAGAGACCGCGACCGAACAGATGGAATGATAATAAAAGAAAGGTTATACCTGGGCAGGCAGACACTGTTGGCGCCCTCTGTCTCAAGATTTCTTGTAGCGGCAGTTTAAATTAAATTTAATAGAGAGGCACCCCGAATCCCACTGAAATCATTTTTTTTTTTTTTTTTTGGAAAAATATTTTACATAAATATGATACGTCAAGTTGAAATAAAATCGCTATAGTCGTTTTCGAGAAAACACCAAAACAAACACAAAAACTTATCTGTAAAGTTTACATAATCGGTTAACCGATTTCTTCAAATTTGAAATTTTACAAATGCTTCTAATATTTATTAATATTATTCAGGTAGTAGAACAATATATTATCTGTTGTGGTGGTTGGTTCCGCAGTTAGTGTGAAACTAAGTCTCTGTACGAGTCTGTGTTGGCCCACTGTCTGAAAAACGCATCCTGAAGATGGGCGAACGCCCGAAACCGGTCGATGACCACAAAATGAAGCAGGCTACCACGGAAAATGTCTCTGAAACAATATATTATATTAAAGAGGTATTTTTTAAAGGAAATCTCAGCACGAACTATTCACTCAGAGACACAAAAAAATAAAATCACTTTACTAAGGAACATATTTCACAAAAAAAGTGATTTAAATATTATTAGGTTTTTATTGTATATTAATATTATATAGATGGTAAAACCATAATGAATTAATTCTTTGAAAACTAAGAGGATTCTTATTGAAGCTATATTTTAAGCTCATTTTATCATTATATATATATATGGCATACTTGAAAACTGATTTCCAACATTTTAGAAACTTATTAAAGATAGTAAGTTGGTGTTGTCTTATTAAAGATTATTACGTACATAAATCCTTACAATGTTTTCATGTATGGCCCTCATTGTGCTGTTTAAAATCCCTCTTCTCTTCTATACTAGGAAGGTTTATATACTCATACAATAACCTTCCCAAAACGAGTAATGTTCATAGTGAACTCTAAATCTACAGTTAACTATGTTAATGGTTATAAAACCAGTTTAATGGACCGTCAGTTAGTTGTTACATGTTTATGGCCATTGCTGTTTTACTAAAGGTTAACTTATATTATGTTGCATACCTGTAATACACTACTATTATATAACACCCCAAACATTTAGGTGTACATATCAAATGTGTGTATGCGTAATTATATAAGTAGAAGTTCACTATAAATTTAATTACTATACCAATTCCTGCAATACTTTGTCCTACTTACATTCCAACCGAAATAAAATTACATTTTCAACCTAAATTTAACCTTTACATTTC